>JAOUQT010090490.1:0-19917 GCA_025769995.1 Xyliphius kryptos | reverse complement strand
TGAAGTTGGATCAGCCTGTCATTTGATTTTCCACTTTGATTTTGAGTATGATTCCAAATCCAGACCTCCATGGGATACTAATTTTGATTTACATTTTGATCATTATGTTATTTTGTTCTCAACGCATTCCACTATCTACTAAAAAAGACTTTCGACTGAAATATATTCATTGAAATCTAGGAAGTGTTCTTTTAGTTCCCTTTATTTTTCTAAGGAGTGTATTTTATAAATGTCAAAATGCATCTGTATACTGAAAAAGTACTTTCAACTGTAAGGTATAGCCCAAACCATACATATAGAATGTGTATACATTTAGCCACATAGTGTAACCTTGATTGGCTGCATAGTTTTTTTTTTTAGGTTGTAGCTTATCTTTCAGAAATGTTGTGCCCTGGTATTAAGCATATTGTGCAATAATGTTTGCACAGTGTGGGAAGCAACATATGGCTCTTGATATTACTTGTTACACATCAGCACATAGCAATTTGACGACTAAGTTTTAAAACACTTATAAATGGAAAAGTTTATATAGTAGTTTTAAAGATTTCAATTTGAAAAGACTTTCAATATTGCTATGAATTTGAAAGACATTCAAATAACAAGGCAGGACAATTCTCAATATGCTCCTCTGCTGTGGTAAGTCCTAATTTATTACAACATCCATCTTAATGTCATATGAAGTAAGTAAATAAAATACCTGCTTTACTTTAAAACTCAAATATTGTATAAGCTTAAATATTAATGTTGACATGCACACAAAATTATCATCACTATCACTAGTATTAAGTTTAGTATTAAGACTTTTTTTTTTTTACATTATTTTAAGCATGCCTGTTGTTCACAGTCCATCTGATGCGATTAAAGAAGACTACCTAAGCACAGAATTTGAGGATGAACACGAGACAGTGTTTCACTGTCAGACTGGTAGAGCTGCATTTCCTCATAACCAGGGAAAATTAGAAGCAAAAAAGAAACTTGTCATCACATTCTTTGTCTGTCTGCTCTTCATGATCGGAGAAGTAATTGGTTGGTTTTCAATAATTTGCTTTTAATATAAACACAGGTTAAGAGAAAAAGCGAGTTAGTGTCGACAGGTTAAAAAAAATCACATTACCTTTACTAAACAGTATATTTTGTTTGGGTAAAAATAAAAATGTGCACAAGATTAGTCAATTTACCTATGATGGGACAATTGAACATGATGGGTGGTCTCTTCATAAGGCTCAAAAATAATTTACGCAAAAGGTGCACATACTGTGTATTAAATACAAAATAAACTGAGCAATATTATGCACACTCAGACACCCTATTATAAATGATGTCTTTTTATTTTATTATTTTAACAAAAAAACATCTTTTATATGAAGCATATCAACATATATTTTCTGTATAACATAACATTGTTTATTCTGCTTCTTTTATAACATCAACCTGTCCATTAACTGCAGATGAAAATGAGCCATTTGCATAAATCTGGCACATTTAAATTATTAAACAAAATAACGTTGATGTTAATGCTTAAATCTTAATTGCTTAAACCTTTCGTTGTCTAGCCGTGGCATTATTCACACTAACCCACACCTCTGATGCTTCACGTTCGTATAAATGAGTGATATAAAATAAAGTTTTTCCGAAGATTTTCTTAAACTTCTTTTTTTTGTAATTCGGCCACTAGATGGCATCAGAGTTAATTTGAAAAAATGGACTGGATTATGTTGCGGAGGGCAAGTTTATTAGTTATTTCAGTCAATGAATTTATGAACCAAACCTTTTTTTCGTACTATAGTGTGTTGTAAACCGTTTTATAAAAAAAAGCAAGTCACTCGAGCTTGCGCGTCATGCCTAATAATACCTCTTTCTCGTGGACTATTCACAACATCTCTCGTGCTCTATTGCTTTATTATAAAACAGGTAGTTCTAGTCCTTAAAAGTGATTGGCTGAGACGTTCGTCCAGCCATGACATTATAGACAATAATAAACACCTCTGACCGCTTCACATTTATATTTAATGCATGATATACAATGCATTATTTTCCCATTTTTTTATGCGTTCTGTAATTTGCCCACTAAATGGCAGTATTTGATTGTGAAAGAAACTGGAAACCTGTAACTTAGCTAAGTGTTCATTTAAAATTACCTTCAATAAATGCCTTCATGAATCAAACCTTGTTTTTTTATTATAGTGTGTTTGTACCTGTTATATAAAAGAAATGAGGCACTCGAGGTTGTGCATTATCATGAATAAATCACAGGAAAGAGGTATAACCAAACTCCGCTTTGTGTCATGTCTAACACTTCTTTACCATGACCTATTCACAATAATGCATGCCCACTTGTGCCTTATTGCTTTATTGGCCCTGTTATTTATATACAATTCCAAAATAAATATTGTCTTTTTAATTTTCAAATTGATATTAAATTTTTTAGCATTTCACACATTTAAAAATACATACATGGAACATTTTTTAGACTGTGTTTTTTTTTAATTCAGCATAAAAGAACATGCATTTGTATTGCTTACATGACATACATGCAGAGCTGCATTGATTTTTATTTATAAAGGCTAGTTAATGATGGAGATTACATCTGTTTTCTCACATAATGTAAGGTTCTGAAATAAATCTGTTCCCTTTCGTTGTTTTTTGCAGGTGGTTACTTTGCTCATAGTCTTGCTATTATGACAGATGCAGCACATCTTCTTACAGATTTGGGAAGCCTCATGATCAGCCTGTTCTCACTATGGCTTTCCAAAAAACCTGCCACAAAAAGTTTGACATTTGGATGGCACCGCGCAGGTTGTATAAACATGCACTTACTATAACTTTAATAAGAATAAATACACATCTGTAATTTTTTAAATAGTGTGGGTTCAAATCTGAGTTTAGGCTGATGTCAAATGCTCAGGATCTGTCTCTTTGGTATAAGTGTGTGATGACTTCTTGCTGAGGTTTTGGGTGTATTTTCACCACATGTTAGAGAGAGAAACTCTAAAGCTAAAATTTCTGTGACAAAGCTGTAATGAATAAAATAAGTGGACATGTCAGCTGGGGTGGCACAGTGGCTTGGTGGTAAAGCATGTTTGCCTTTCACAAATCCAGGTTTAAATCTCACTCTTTGAGTTTTGTGTTGTTTGTGTGGGTTTGTTTCTATTCAGGCCAAAAACAAGAATTCAGACTAAATTGGTTGCGCTAAATTGCCCCTATCTAACTTGCCCACCGACACAGTGGCTTAGTGGTTGGCACGTTTACCTCTCAGTGCTGGGGATTCCTGGTTCGAATCCCAATCTGGGTGGAGTTTCGATGTTCTACCTGTGTTTACGTGGGTTTCATCCCACAGTCCTAAAACATGGACTCAAGGTAAATTGGTTACTTTAAATTGCCCCTTTAGTGTGTGTGTGTGTGTGTGTGTGCCCAGTGATATATTGGTGTCCTGTCCTGGGTCTATTTGCCCAGCACCTGAGATGTTCTCCCCTGGATGGGCATGGGTGACTCTTGTAGAGGATTAAGCGGAAGGTAATGAATGAATTAATAAATTGCCCACATATAGTATGTGTGTCTGAGTAAGTGTGCTCAATGATTAACTGGGTCCTTGGTGTTTCTGCCCAATGCCCAAAACATTCTATCCGGATGGACATTGGCAACCCCTTCTGCAATTCTTGTGCCTAGTACAGGATTAAGCAGAAAATAATTAAATATGTAGCATGTTTTAAAAACTTCTACAGTATTCAGATTGTTATTCATTTTCTCCACAGAGATTTTGGGTGGCCTTTTGTCAGTGATGTCTATTTGGGCTGTCACTGCAATACTGCTATTTATTGCCATCCAGAGAATCATTAGTAATGACTATGAAATTCACAGCAGTGCAATGCTAATTACCTCTGGTTGTGCCGTGCTGGTAAATATTTTGTGAGTGTAATAGGAGCTTACTAGTTTAACATTCACAATTGTTTTCAAGAGCTTAAAATATGTTATTTAAAACTGATTTTGTTTTTCTCCAGAATGGCAGGTGTACTCCACCAGTCTCCAGTGTCTCATGGCCATCACTGTAACCACAGTAACACCAGCGTGCGGGCAGCTTTCATTCATGTTCTGGGAGATTTGCTGCAGAGCTTGGGTGTTTTATTAGCTGCAGTAATAATATACTTCTGGGTTAGTAAACTGACAAAAATTGTATTTGTAGAATTTTATTCACACTTTCTTAAACAACGCACTATTTTTTTTCTTCCCTTTAAGCCTGAATGGAAAATCGCAGATCCCATTTGTACATTTTTATTTTCAATACTCGTTCTTACCACAACACATACTATTCTAAAAGACATATTTAGAGTACTAATGGAAGGTAAGAAAAACTGTTGATTATAATCATTTTAAAAGGTAAACACATTAATATTTTTTTTTGTTGTTTATTTAAGGAACACCTCCGGGTGTAGACTACAGTGCTGTGAAAAGCACTCTGCTGATGGTCGAAGGGGTTCAAGCATTACACAGTCTACACATTTGGGCACTGGCTCTGTCTCAGCATCAGATATCTGTCCATGTGGTCATAAGTAAGCTTTAATTACTATAGTGTTGAGCAGCCAGCATAAAAAAAATCTATAACTAAAAAAAAAATTATTGCAACCCACCCACTTTTCCTCTTTTTACCTAATAGCAGGTAACAGGTTAACAAATACGCAATTAAAAAACAGCATTTTCATTGGGTTGCGGTCCGGACTTTTACTGGGCCACTGTATGTTCTTCATTTATAGCTATTGAGTTAAAGGTTTGCTGATGTGTCCTGTATCAACTAGTTTTGGCCAAACTTTAACTGTTGGTTCAATGAAACTTTGTGTGAACCTGGTGTTTTTAGGACCATATCCTTATATTTACATTTATGAAGTTCTATGGTGCATTGTAATTCATTTGAAATTAGACAGGCTGCAGTGTTTTACTGTCATTTTGCTTTTCCAGGTGATCAAACCAGTCCATATATTGTGCTAATGGAAATGACAACACTGCTCCAGACTAAATTTGGTTTTCAAACCATCACCATCCAGATAGAGGCATTCAAAGATGAGATGGCTTGCTGTGATGATTGCCAGGACTGAGTTACTGAAGCTGAAATATATTAATTTGAACCATTTTCAAACAGATGTTGTGTTGTTTTAAATAGACATAACTAACCAGAGACATATGGAGGACTATGTTTAGCCACTGCTGTCACCCATTCCCTTTTTAAAAAGCAAATGGTTTAGGAATGCAGCTGTCCTGTTGCATTACTCTGAATTACTACAGTTCTGTTCCAAATAGCAACATTATGTTTAAGGCTCTTAACAACTAATGCTGAAAAGTTCACATAAGTAGCTTATTAATTATTATAATAATAATACATTTTAATGATAGATGCTGTAATAACTACACTTATAATTTATAAAACTTAACCATAATTTTAGTGTTGCAGAGGTTAGTGCTACTGCAGCTTTGAGTCCACATGTCTTAATTAAAAATTGTCCACCTACAATCGTCCAAATTATTTAGCTTGTTATCATTCTAACAAACCACCCTTTTAAAAAATTGCACAAACTTTAAGAGAAGAAAAAAACACATTTTTATTAACCCAGGTAAATAAGGTTTCATAATAAACAAAATATTCATGATTCTCTTTTTGCATAGCAGACTGTCCAAGTACATTTCTGTTATCCTCTCCTCCTTTTCACTGCAGCAGTAAACAGTAATGAGCAGAAGGTGGCATAGTTTAAGAGTGCATTTTTTTGTTCTTGCTTTTTGTTTATGGGAAAAAAAAACAACTTCTGGTTAGGACAGTTAAAATCCAAATTTTTTTTTTTGCAATTTTGTAATTGCAGTTTGGCACTATTCCCCCAATCTTTTTTGTGCATCTTGCAGGCATTGTGTTAAATTTTTTTTTATTAAAAAAAAAAAAAAAGGTTCTTTATTTAAAACACAATTAATCTACAGACAAAGGGATTAAGTAAGTTTCGGCTTATAGCAAATGTTTTACGGGAAAGTGAGATTGAAAATGAACTGAAAATCTTACAGGCATGATTATAACACAAAGTGGAGCTCTTTACAATAACAGGAAATGTGGGTGGGACAACTAAATAATAATGCTGGTGGTTTAGAAAAGGGATGTTCAATGAACTCATTTAGTTAAGTGTCCTTATTTACACTATTTTTCACTCTGTGAGCATAAAAAAACCAAACACACAGGTCTGCAAATTCAGAACTTTTACTTTACCCCAGTCATTCTTAATAGCTATTGTGTCAATATGCACATCACAATATTTTCAATTATAACTTTATCCATTGTACTGTTGAAAGCATTTCTTATTAGACTTTTTATATATAATAGACAATTTAATTGTATAAATTTGTAAGTAATAAATTGAGAAAATCTATCAAATGCTGAGACATGCTGCTGGTACAAAGTTAAATCACATTGATTAGTGAAACTTTACAATCACATGATGTAATTAACTCCTAACTGGATTAAGAAATTTTCCCAATCGAGCTGCTCAGCGTGAAATGTCAGATTGTCGGTCCTGCCAATATTTGGCATACGCCTGCTGAAACATGTTCTTACATCGGAGCTTGGCCTTCAGATGAGAACAAATGAGAAATGAGCCCCCCATCTTGCGGTGTAGTGAGTAGGTCTCTTCTGGAGGAGGGGTGAGGCGCTGACGCAGCATGACAGGAATGAGACTGTGGATCCGCTCTGTTGTACTCTGAGTACCGAAGTCAAAGGGCTCATCCGAAGCGAAGGCCTCACCGAGAATCATTACAGCATCCACATGGGCATTCATCATTGCCTAAAATAAAATAAAACAACGTCTCAAGATTTATAAACAGTCCCTGACAAAAGACTTGTCGCTTATCCAAGTGGTATGAAGAATAAATTATGACTTGTAGTTGATCGCTGCAAATCAGAAATGGCTTATATGCAAGGCAAACCCTCTGGATTTTGCTTATAATGCCAAAAGATTTTTTTGTATCATTTGTATACATTTTAATCATTTAATTAAAGGTCACATTTTGTTTGGACAAAAGTCTTATGGTGTACAAAAATAATGTTGAAATTGTACTTTACTTTGATTACATCAACATGCTCTAATAACATTAGAACATAAATTAATAATGCCTTTAAAAAAAATATCATGTATGACTTCCATGAGACTTCCTTGAGGACTGCATCCATACGTCTTTGCAATAACTCAAATAACTTATTGTCATCTGGGATTGCAAAGAAAGCAGTTTTGCAGGGCTCCCAGAGTTCAGCAAGATTTTACCTTAAACCAGACATGCTCAATAATATTCATGTCCGATGACCGGACTGGCCAATCCTGGAGCCCCTTGATCTTCCTTGCTTTCAGGCTGGATTGTACTGTTACAGAATTTGCTCTTTCTTGTGGTTTGGACAATAATGGGCAGCAAGAATGTCTTGATACTTTAGGCTGTGGATGTTGCCATCCACACCCCCATACTGAATGTAACCCCAAACCATGATTTTTGCTCCACCAGACTTTTCTGTGTGAATTTAGGGTCCAAACTAGGTCTTCTGCAAAATTTGTGGTGATTGTGATGCAGTTTAATAGATGATTCATTACAAAAGTTAACTTTATGCCACTTTTTCATTATCCATGCTTTCTGCAAACTGTAGGCCATGGCAAATGCGACACGATTTTTTTGTTGTTTTCTGTTCAATGCTGGTTTCTGAGCACTAGTCCAGCCATGGAGACCACTGTGTGAAAGAAAGTGACAAACTGTTCTTGTAGATACAGTGTTTTCTGGTGACCAGTTCTCATGTAACGGTCCTCTCGAACAGTTGTCTTAAGGGGTCTGCCTGACCTAAGCATGACCACCAGTTACTTGGAATCTATTTCTTGTCATCTCCACTTGAGACATTAAAGATGTCAGCCAACTCAGCATCAGACTTGGTCTTTAAGGACTTTATGATCAGCACTTTGGTGGGTGGTTGAGATTTTGGCATGTTGTCAGAGGTCAGGTTGCACATCACATGAAAGTCTGTTCTGCTGGGGTTCTTTTATACAAACTTGGAAATGTAACAACATTATTTGTCCCAGGTGACACTCTAATCTATGACTGCTTGAATCATTTAAAGACAAGACAAAAATTTTGCCTTTGCCAAAACAGATGTTATGGGCTTTACCAAGCTGTGGACATCAGGGCACTTTTTGACAGTTTCATTTTGCACATGGTTATTAATTTGTAAGCCCTTGACAATAAAATGAACCATATATTGCAACACCGGATTGATCACAAAGTTATATACCATTTTATGTCACTATATCCTTACCAGACAAGACTTATAGTTCCAGACAGGCATAGTATATATAGAACTTATATATAAATCTTACACACACACACACACACACTTATATATGAAGTTGTGTATGAATGTAGTTGAAGTTGTGTACCTTTGATTCATAACCTGTCAAAAACTTCAGGTCAATGGATCGCTGTAAAACCTCTTCCTTGTTCCTATTGGCTGCAGCCTTGATAATCTATTAATGGAGAAAGAGAACAGTCAGTCTGTGAAATGCTAGTTTACAAATTCTACTATATTTAAATTCAAGTGCAAACAAACCTCAATGTATGAATCTGTAAAACTTGCGTCAAAACCTCTTGTGGCTCCAAAATCCAAGAGTGCAACCTAAAACCAACCACTGAGTCAGTTAAGGTTGAACACACAAAAGCTGTGAAAAGTTAATAATCAAAACTTTATACCTTGTGTAATTGAGGGTCAAAGAAGAAATTGGACCAATTTGGATCAGTCTGCATGTATCTAAATTCGAAGAGTTCTCTTAAACAAAGCCTCAAAATCTGCTCACAAATCTGAAAAAGAACACAATATTGAGAAACACCTTATTTTAAAGAACTTGTCAGTGATGTGGAAAAGGATTTGATTCAGTTTCACCACAAACTGTGGTTCTATCAACCATGCACATTGCTCGGTCTGGCTTTTATTATTTTTTATTATAAGTGTCTGTGGAACAGTTGTTTTTTGAGAAGTTTCTTGAAAATGCTGTGTGCCTTACAGATGGTTTAATGTATTTAAATTTAAGGTCAAGCAACACTTCAGACACTTTCCTGTTGTAGGTGTGTCAAATAATCAAAAGCCACTCCTCTGCCCTCTAGCTGCCACTGAATATCTGATGATACATCCTCAATTGTGCCAGAGGAACAAAGGCATTCACAGATAGTATAAGAATGACGCTGTCATCATGTGATCAACAGCGGAATTACATTTCAAAAGTTTTTTGATTTATTTATTCTGACAGAGCCAGCGGCCATAAATAACATTACAAGACTGAGATTGCAGGCTGTTCGGAATCTGAACACAGGCCATGATTGCCCTGCAGGCCGAATTTTGGACAATCTTATTTTTGGGAACTACCAAAAAAAATTATATTGCTTTCCTAAAACACATATTATTCAATTTTTTTTTGCCATGATGCACCTTGCATGTGTTCCACACAACAAAATTATTTACACATAAAAATCATAGATTAAGCTGTCATAAAAAAATCTGTTTAAATCATAAACATTGATTAAGCCTAGTTACCCCAAACATTAAACTGCTTTAAACAATCGGAGGGCAGTGTCTGATTAAGGAGAACAATGTGAGAAACGTAACCAAGCGGTTGAATGCATAAAAACAAAAATATGATGACCATTCCCCTTTAATTACTGTTTTTACTACTAATTACTTCTGCAGGAAGTCTTGTAAAGCTTAATTTTTTTTACTTCAAAAGGTATCACGAAAGGTCTTCTGTCCTCTGTGCTTAAAGAAACCTTTAGCCATGCTGTGACACACATTTACTTACCTCATCCTTTAATTCCTGTGGAAGCTCCTTGGCTTTATCCAGAGGGAAACCAGAGACTAGCTCTGTAGTGAGTACATGCTGACTGCTTAATTCATCCACCACACTTGGCACATAGAAGAATGGGTGATCCTTCAGCAGCTCTCTGTGGTAAAGTTCTTTATGAAACAAGATGCTATGTTTTCCACAAAGCCATTACAAACTAAAAGACAAAACATGAACTGATATAATTGCTAAAATATTATAGCAATGCTGCAGTGGGTAATTTAGGGAACAAACAGAAGTCATTGTGGGCTGCTGGCTGTAAACGGGTAGAATTCTGGAAAGGAGATCTTTAATGGGATTTTGACTAGACCATTGTGTAGACTGCTGTGTCAGCCACAAGGCCCACACAGTGTTGCTCTCCACACTGCTCTTATTTCTTCACTTACACAAAGACAACACACCACAACTGTGACTACAGTCTGGCCACCTAAGATAAAAAGGATGACCAACAAAAGGAGAAAAACAGGAGCAAAAACTAAAAAAAAATTAATATAAGCATCTAGATGCAGGCAGAATACCTAAATGCACTTAATGAGATAATAATTATTAATTTATTTATTATTTTCAAACAACCCTTTACTAGGGACGAGGGTTACGGGAGAAAGTTTCCAATGCCCATCCATGGAGCACTGGGCAGATACACTCAAAATACACACACTCACTCAGACACAATATGAGGGAAATTTTAGGTATGGGCAAATTAGAGCAGTCAATTTACCATGAATCTGTGTTTCTGGACTATTGGAGGAAATCAAAGAACCTGGTAAAAACCCATGCGAATACAGTGAGAACATGGAAACAACATAGATCTCACCTGGATCCCCAGCGCTGAGAGGTGAACGTGCTAATAAAATAAGACCCAGTTTAATAAAATGGCTAATTGAATAGTAAAAGAAAATCGGTTTACTTCTTGCCCCAAGTTAAATTGGACTTATCACACATGGATCTTCCATGCCAGCCCACAAAATACACAATGATACTCTGCAATCAATATTTGTAAGAAATTCAAGTGGGATAATTGAAATTAGTGTTAGAGGTGTAGAATAACCATCTGCCCTGACTGTGTCAAAAATTTACACAACAAACTACATTCATTTATATTCTCTCAAAACCTATGGCACGTTTGATGAAATAAAATGAAGAGGGACAAACAGTCTCATTAGGTACTCACTTGAACTTTTTGGCACATTTAGCTTCCCTTACATAATCACATTCTAGAGCCAGTTCCCTGCTCATAACCTCAATCAAGTGTTCTGGAAATAAACCTATAAAGGAACAACACAACAGAACTGTTATTTCCTGGAAGCATTTCTACCCAAAATAAAAACAAACCGTATCTCTTATCTTTAGGTGTTCACAAAACCTTACCATCAGGTAGTGCGTTGCTCATGCTGAGGACTGTCATTAGGTTGTTGACGTCACTGTTAATACTTTTAGCCACTCCAGGATACTAAAACATATGAATTATATAAGAAACAAAAACAAACAGCATAACTACTCAATTTTTACTTAAAATGTAGTAATCCCACCTGAATCTTCATAGCCACCTCTCTGCCATCCTTCAGCTTAGCCAGATGTACCTGGCCAATGGAAGCAGCAGCAAAAGGCTTTTCCTCAAAGAACTCCAATTTATCCTGCCAGTTCGGCCCCAAGTCATTGGTGACTGCTTTCTGCCATGAACACAAGTCACAAAGAAATCTACTAAAACATGTAGCCGCCCAGGAGCTGTACAGTCGCCATTTCTTTTATAATGTATAAGTTGTGATTAAGCTAAGGTATATATGCACCTTTTAAATAGATCAGTTTTACATCACTCTTTTCTTTCTAAAATACCTGAAAGTGCAGTTTATTACTGGCTTCCTCACTCAGAATGAACTATAAGATCCACATCAGTCAGTCTTCAAGGCAGGTTACTCCACAGAAACTGCACTTGTCGCAGTTACTGAGGAACTTCATGCAGCTAAAGCAACCAAACTCTCATCTGTTCTAATACTTCTGGATCTTTCTGCATTCTTCGACACTGTAAATCACAGCATTCTTTTGTCCACTCTTCCTGACATTGGAGTAGCATGGCAATAGTTGGCCTTCCTACCACTTTCAGTGTCTGAATCTCTTCCTGCCTCAAAAAAATGACTAAAAACCCACCTTTTTACCAAGCATTTAGGTTAAGCTTATCAAATAAAACCCTGTTTTTCCATATTTTGTACTTAAACTTGTCTTCAATTAAACTGCATTATGATAATGTTCACGATTGATGAAAGCACGTCTGTAAGTCCTTCTGGATAAATGCTGCTAAATGCTGCAAATGAAAATGTAAAATATACCATGAACACACATGGATTTTTTTGTTGTAAATATTATATGACAACGCAGCACTGCTGTGCCTGAGCCACTCGTACCAGTGTGATAAGCATTAACACGGCTCCCACACCTAAACGAAGGAAAATTAACAAAGCATGCAAAGAAAAAAAAATGGACTACCGGCTGTAGTTGTAAAGACATAAAATGTCATTTCCTTAAAATTTTATCTTCCTAATATTTTGTCATGAGAGGGCATGCCTTATTGTGAATAAACCACAGGAAAGAGGTGTAATTGGGCACAAAGCAAAACCGCAAACTTCGAGTGTATTATTGCTTTTATAAAACGGTTCCTTTAGTAAAAATATTTTTGTTGTTTAAAATCTTAAAGGTTGAAAATGCTTTAGAATTATTCCTTTTGATCAGTTCATCTTATACGTTTGCAAATTGTCATTGCAAATGCCCAATGTGGTTGCCACCATGCCATACAATTTAGTCACATACTGCAGTTTTACCACACTCAGTATTTTAGTGTATATCCTTGTGATATAACGCACTACAGGCTCATTTTTTTGAACATGGAAAAGCAATTTTTGAATTCTCACATTTGAGACTATACCATCATTTGCTTGGTGGGCATGAAGTCAGCGCTCTGTCGAACACGCTCAAAGATCTTTGCAAGTTGAGGATTAATGAAGGCATCATCTGTAAAAAAATTAAAATTAAAAAAGGTTGTTAACTTTGTCCCCGATAGCTTAAATATTTCAAAGCAGGTCTTAGTCGTACTTAAAACATTCTCAGTACAGAGATGACTAAACCTATTATTTTGACCCTTAAGCTTAGGGGTGACACTTATTTTTGAAATACTGCACAATCAAGCCAGCTGCTTTTAGAGCACTCATGTTGCATAGGCTACAGTATATTGTTCTTTTTATAGATACAGTATTTGATTTCACAACAAGTAACAACCTTTTCAACAAGTTAGGGTATTTATTATGCTGAATTACTCAGTGAGCTGTGACGTAATTAAGACATGACGAAATTACCTCTAACTGACCATAATTAAGTTTCATAAAACTATGTCAAAAAATAAGAAAAATAAATACAAATCAAGAAAAACTTTATATAAATACAGTAAAATTATCTGCCAAGATGTCCAAGTGTTAAAAAAATAATAATTTATCTTATATAAAAATCTGTTTTTCTTGAAACAATATTTCTAACATTTTAAAAAGATTTTCTGACTTATTTAGATTTCCTTAGAGTGTCTAGACTGTAAAAAACATTAAGCTGGGTGCCATAGGTACACATACACTACAAAGAAAAAAAAAGAATAAACAACAACCTTTACAGTATAAACAAAATCCGGTTAAGGTTCATAGCCTGAATTGAAGGGAGGTGAAAAACATACATGACACTGCAAACTTTCCTACATAGGATCCCTAATGCTTTTAGTAGGGGTGTAATGATGGTACATTTGTGATGACATTTGTGTAAAGGCATGCTGCCACATTCAGAACAGAAATAAACACAATCATGTTCACAGAGTAGAGGCAGTATATACACTGTGAAACAAGGTCAAGGGCAGAACAGGGATATGGTTCAGGAAAACAAACACTACACAAAGCAAACAAGAAGTTACAAAGAGTCACACCGAATAATTATGACTACCAAATCAAAACAAATGTTGTGAAATCCTTGTAAAAATGCCTTTCTTGCTATTATATACACATACATACACACTTATTACATTGTTTTCCGCTTAATTCTCTATTAGGGTTGTAGGGGAATTCCACATGCTCATCCAAGACAAAATGTTTAGGGCGCAGGGCAGATACACCCAGGACAGGGTGCCAATCCATCACTGGGCACACACTAACTCAAATGAATTCGCAGGAGGGTGAAATTACAAATTTGAATTTTTTTTTTTGCACGGCAACGTCATTAAATTATTCATCTTAAAATAACATGATTACAAATGTACCTTGAATGCTGAGCATTTGCCCAAGTTTTAGTGCTGCTCCTCTCACTTTACACAAAGTCCGGACAATTCGCTCAGCATTAGCCTCAGAGATAAAGGGATTCGAGTCAAGGACTGATTTCTTATCTCCTGTAGAGAAAAAAGTAAATACCAAATTATTAACCAAAACAGAGAAGCAGCATTTTGCTTTTAGTTTTACAGTGGAATATAAAAGTTTGGGCACCGCAGGTCAAAATTACGGGAGAAAACTGCACTCCAAAACACATTTGTTAATTTATTATGCAATTATGAAATTGCGGTTAATTGGCACTATAAAGGTCAAGCTATGATCTGATCGAACACTTTCTGAGTGTAGTAGACAATGAAGTGGTGGTACACCATTTACTCTCTTTACAAAAACATTTAAGCCACAATGTGTGGTAGACGTAGTAAAGATATGTTATAAGAAAAAGTGTGCAGAGTAACTTCTCCTTAACTGTAGCACAAACAGTGTTTCAATCATGCATTGGCTTGTATTACCAGCTAATTTTGGAAAACCTTTTAAAAAAAGATCTGGACTATACAAGCTAAATATTGCCAAAGTTCTGATTTCAGCATCATCTAACAGATTTTCATGCTAGATAACTCAAAAGTTTCAGAAGACGCATAAAGAAAACGAAACCAATCAAGGATTGAAAGACATAGTGTAAAGCTTTGATGAATGAAATGTTACAAAGAACTGACTGTGCAGGGTACCCTAATTTTGCTCTGATCCTGTTGCCATTTAACGTGAAACATGGCAATTTGAAAGTTATTTTGGTTAGAATATTGAAAAACTGTCATATTCAAATTAATTCCTTTTACAAATTTAATTTTTCTTAACTTCACGGAAATTTTGACCAAGGTGCCACTCTATATTCTGCTTTGATTTGGATAGTTTGGTTGAATTGCCTTAATTCATTTAAAAGACTAAAACAACGCAAAAAGTAGTTTTTTTTTCATAATTAGTAAGATCAAAATCAAAACTTAGTTCAAATTTCCTTAGTCAGTATTACCAGATACATCTCCTGTTTAGCATACCTTTTTTATCTTCTGATTTAAGGCTTTTCTTTGCCACTTCTGCAATAGCTCCTAAGCCAAGTCCAAATGCCAAGCCTGAAGACGAACACATTTCATAACAAGTACTGCACTTAAATTTGATGCTTAATATACATGCGTATGGTTTATACCCTAATTAATTTGTCAGTATATAAGTAGGTTTCATACATTTGAACACACTCACCACCAAAATTTGCTAGGCGTCCCAATCTTGTGACTGGTACTTTGCGCTCCCTGGCACTTTCACTGAGCTACAAAAAACACACACACACAAACATTGCTCAGGTGAGAGTAATTACGTGATCTTCAATCATTGATCATATAGACTGCACTGACTGCAGCCCAACTTAATATTTGTCTTTTCTTATTTTTAGGACCCCTACACAACCAATATTATTTGGGTGATGAATTAAGTTAAACACTGTATTGACATTGATGTAGTGCTGGTGTGTTAGTGGTCAGTGAGTTGAACTGATATGAGCTGTTCAGATGCAGCAGAATCTCTGCTTGACTGAGAATAGTTCAGCCACCAGCATTCAGAATAAGAGGATAACTGACAGAAACTGAACAAAAACAAAAAAGCTAATGTCTTTTTTGTGTCTTTTACATCTACATGGTGCCCAGTCTTGTGTGTATCTGCCCGAAGCGCTCTCCTCTGGATGGGTATATAAAATGCTTATAATTTAACAACTAGAAAGCAAGTATGTATTGTTTCATTTAGAACATTTTTAAATGAAATAAACCAGTCCATGATTCAATTTAAATGAAAATACCTAGTGAGCATAACACTATTTACTGAGCCTAATATTTTATGAATTAATCATTGTACTGTACCATCTGCTTGTGCTTCTTAAAGCCACTTTTGATTGTATCTTTGGCTGAGTCCAGTGCATCTTTTTTAGCATCACTCCAGCATGAGGGCACACGATGGAATGAGCAGGTTTGCTCATACACAGGCAGCTGCTGCTGAATAGACCGGTGAAATAACTTGTATCTTTCTTTCCCCAAACATTTGCGGCTATAAATGTTGACTCCACCAACGCTCTTTGCATCGTCCTTCAAAGTGTTGAGAGCCTTGGCACATTCAGTCACATTTAATCTTGTACCAATGTGAAGGCGCCTGTGGAGTGATTCCAAAATGCCGCTAAACTTTGACACAGTTTTGGCAGTGCAAGATGCACCCTGCAAGAGAAACACATCATCACTGACACAAAGTGAGCTTTCAAGAAATATAATAATATTTTATTGTTACAATAGCAGAAACTATTTTATTTCTTAAATAACAAAAAGTGTAGTTGTCATTAGCATTTCAGAGAAAATCAATGGGTCCCAGGTTTTCCATTTGTTACATTTATTTTCTATAAGGTCTGAATGCAATATGATATCCATCTGACTGTATTTGGCTTAGTTCGTTTACTGTTTGTTTCAAAGGTCAATCACTAACTTCTTGATTTGAAAGTCAATCTTCTTGTGCCAATGTTATTTATAGTACCTGATAAATAACTTGTCTACAACACCGGTCAGCATATTCCCCAAGAGCAGAGTACATTATCACTTTCCTTACCTGGCATGAAGGATTATGATTAAATGAATCAGACTTAGTGTTAAGTGCTCGGTCCTATGGGGGTATCCCAGTTCTTTTACATGCATATTCAATTAAAAACTCCGTAGTAATGGGCAGTACACTTTTAAGCTACTGAGGCCATATATATTAACCTTTTCATGCAAAGCAAGTGAATCATCACTGGTTAGTAAATCAACAAAGAAAAACTAATTACACTTTTACTTAAACAATTAAACGGTTAAACGGCTTCCATGCCAGTCTTTTTATTTTTGCACAGGAGTGTATTAAACATTTACATTAAAACATCAATTTGTAGATATCAGATTTATATAGACATTATTTTTAATTTGGTGATGACATTAATTTTATTTTAACATATATTGTTTGATTTATTTTTATTGTTAATATATTTTAAGCCTTAGATAATAAGATCTGTGTAACAGGTCAGTTTGGGAAAACAATAACATGTATATATATGTCTCAGACAAAAGTTCATAACCTATGGATCCCATCACCAGCAATTTTAAGGACAATGCACCGTTTCACATTGTACACACCAGTGAATTACGCAACATATTTAAATATGTGAATTTCCCCATACCAGTTGTCATAAAAAATGGCAAAACCGCATACGCACTGAATTTTCCATATATTTCACATGTTCATTATATTACTTTTAGCATTTTTGACCAATTCAATTAATCCAAAATTTGCTTAACATTCTAACATCTCTAAATCTCTCTGAAGACATAAGCTGTGTTTAGACTTGTTTGCCATATGCAGTGTTGTTCAAATCATCGGTAATGAATCTGGCTTAGAATATAATACTCTAAAATCTGTATAAGATAGACCTGATTACAAAATTCCTGCATAAGTGAGCACCTTTTTAAATTTGAAAATGGTAAATGAGCAAAGTCTGATCTTTACAAAAACTGCTTCTGGAAGTGGATTATGGTATTTACAAAGGGGATTCTGAGATCCTCAGAAGTAGTGTTCATGCGCATCAAGCTGAAAAAAATTTAAAACCATCTCTAAAAAGTTTGTATTCCCCCAATCCAGTCAGATAATTATTACACTCCCTACGCATTCAATTAACAAGAGCATGCCGTGTAAGCACCAAAAAAATGTTTATATGCTTAAAGTCTCTCACATCAGCTAAGATGAACGTTTATTAATCAACCAGCAGGAGAATCCTGAACATCAATGGTGTGCATGGCAGGGTGACAAAACAACACTGCTGCCTGTCTGTTTGCAAAATATCACATGGACGAGCTAAAAAGTTGTTTGTGGACAGGATACTGACCTGAGACCAAAAAAGATATTTTTGATTAAAACAAGATCCTTATGTTTGGAGAAATAAAAATTGTGGATTTCAGAATGAAAACCTAATCCCATCTTTGAAACCGGTTGTACGTAGTAGGAGGATTATGGTTTTGCCTGTTCTTCTACATTTGGGTCAAGACAGCTTATGAAACAATAAATTCTGATTCATACCAACATATTCTAAATGAACAGATCAGGACATTGTGTACATTTGTACATAACCAGTTTGACTGTGGAGTACATAGATGGTTTTGTAGACATTTTCAGCCTGGTGAAATTATAAATGTCCGAAAGGAAGTGTGGCAAAAAATACATTTTGAATAATCCCTGGTCTTTAAATAAAACAAAAAACCCACTCACCCCAAATTGGCATCCCACTGATTAAAATCACCTACCTCTAATTTTAACTTTTAATCAACTGCTAATCCTAAATGTTTTTACACTCATATATATTGTCACATTTAATAATCTGAACCAATAAATATTAACCAATACTAATATCCTTTAAATATATTTTTCTTTATTTACTAATACTTTCACAACTTTATTAGGACACGCTGGTGAAGTTGCAGGTCAATTTTGAGCAAAGATATTGAAAACAAACAGACAAGCAAATAAACTCTGGTTAGAAAAGTGTAACAATTACACAAAAAAAGTTTAGTAAAATTTTCTGCTGAAATGTATCCATGTTTTGAAAAATTTACAGCATTGCAAGTTCTTTAATTGTTTGAAGACAACAGATGCACAGCTTTTCAAGTCAATAGACAAATAAATATTTTGGGATTCCAGAGAGATGTTATCTTTACCGGTTTTTACACATGGATTCGAGATAACGGCTGAAGTTTCAGGTACAGGCAACTGAAAAGTTTCAGTTTATATTTTCAAACAGAAAGCACACAACAAGAGATAAGAAATTCATATTTTAATATCTTGTCAACTGTAGTGACGTTCTTAATGCTACCACTATTACACAACCATTTTATATTTTGACTTTAAACAACACGTTTGCTGGCTTTCCTTACATTTGATCATTTTGGAGCTGGGTAACTGAAATTTCTAAATCTCATTGTTTCAACTACCCATTTTTTCACAAATGATTGTAAATACAGTCTTCATTGCTTAGTGCTTGACTTCATACCCCAGTGTTAATAGGACTAAACTAAACATCAGAAAATGAATCCTTTTAGTAATCAGTGTCTTCTTCTTCCTAAGAAGGTAAAAGTGGATTGCTGCTCTGTTTAAAGCTATAGTCCCAAATACTGTCCTTACTGTACACCCTAGATCCTTAATTCTAGTCCTGTAGGTTTACTTCTTCATATTTTAGGTCTTTTCTTACACAAACAAATTTCGTTTAATGCAAGAATGGGCCGTTATGGAGCTGAAAGCTGTTGTGTTGGAAGCAGTAGGAACAATAATTTTAGGGCAGTAGTTCTCAGTTGAAAACAATTAAGATTTATTGCCCTGGATAAAAATGGGATCAGAGAGTCAGCCAGACAAGAGAAAGACTTCTTGTGGGAGATGTGTCCTAAAGCAAACTTTTAAATAAGCAGCCTATTTAAAATGGCAATAAAAATGTAAAACAATTTCATAATTCATAATTTAATGCATTATTTGAAATAAAGTATATTCAGTAGTGCAATATATATATATATGTGTGTGTGGCCTCCACGTGCCTGTATGACCTCCCTACAACGCCTGGGCATGCTCCTGATAAGGTGGCGGATGTTCTCTCTTACGGCCCCCTCCATGTCTCCTGGTGTACTGGCCTGTCTCCTGGTATCTGCTCCATG
>JAOUQT010090388.1:0-16819 GCA_025769995.1 Xyliphius kryptos | reverse complement strand
CCTCTTGTGTGTCAGCCATCGTGCGATATGTCGTATCTGGTAGCGTTCTCGTGCCATTTCCTGTTTCTCTTTGATTTGCAGTTAATCAGCTTTTTATTGTGGCAGCTGCAGCTCTCTCTCTCTCTCTCTCTCTCTCAGCCAAAAGTGCCTTCATTCATGGGATGTACGTGAATCTGTAGCTTTGTTGGTTTAGTTCATTACGTCAGAAATCCTTGAGCATATGGGCACATGGACATTAAGGGGTGCAGAGCTGAGGCTGACCCAGCTGAAAGGTGCGCGTCTGCACGGCCCGGCTCATGTCAAGAGCAAAGCTTCGGAAAGAAACTAATTAAGTTCCTGTATTACTTGGGGCCCTTCAGCCGGCGCTCAAGGCTCTGTGAGAGGTGGGCAGACCATGGCAGCTGAGCCCAGTGATTGTGCCCACAAACCTCACCTGATACCTGAGAAATCCTTAGAGCTGCTGATGGATCAGGAATTCAGATGATGTTGGTTTTTGGATCAGTCTCAGGTCGGTGCAATCGGGTTCTCGTGCAAAAATCGAGTACTAATTTATTCAATTAAATTGTGATAGTAATGTAAAGTAAAAGATAATGAATAAATGAATGAATTTATCCAGTTTTAATTTTACAGTGGTGGATGTGCTGCTGGAGAACATGCTCTGTGTCAGAGCAAACTTATTTAGGTGTCAGACTGAACTGAACTGGTGCGCAACAAGTTGCTGGGGGGGAAACACGACACCACCGCGCTAGTCTGTGTGGGGCAGCAGCTGATGCGACTGTGTCGTCGATATCGGCTGCTGGCCATCGATTAGCTTTATTGATCAGAATGGGGAGTGGGGCCTGGGAAGGGAAGGGCCTGCTGATCCTCATCTCAGCAATTGTTTAGGGTCACTGACAAATCCAATTCCCTATCAGAGCGCGATCATGGGAACAAACGGCTGATGTCGATGCTTGGGCCGTGCCCTGTGGTAGCTGTCGCTCAGTATTACTTCTGATTTGGGGCTATGGGGCGTTTTAACTGTGAGCAGGGTAAATGCCCGAGAACCCCACTGTATACTGGCTTTTGGAACATAGTCTCTATTTTTTAGGTTCCTGAGAGGAAATCATTAGATCAAAGACTTTTGTGCTCCTGTGCCATGATACTCCTATGTTTGTTATATGACTCCTTAATATGTTCAACATAAGTAATTCACAGAGTTATTCTTTAAGACATTATGACCCTTCATGGTCTGACATCCAAATGTCAACGCATCAGTCCTGTGGACATCACGGGACCCGACTGAATCCAACAACACGTGACAGAAATCACAACAAACAATAGCTTATAAAACTAATAAACACAAATATGATAAAGACAGGGCGGCATGGTGGCTTAGTGGTTAGCACGTTTGCCTCTCAGTCATGGGGATTCCTGGTTCGAATCCTATTCTGGGTGGAGTTTCCATGTTCCATGCTCCGGGTTCTCCGATTTCCTCTCACAGTTCAAAAACTTGGATTCAAGGTAAATTGGCTGCTCTAAATTGGCCTATATATATATTGTGTGTGTGTGTGTGTGAGTGTGTGCCCAGTGAAAGATTGGTGCTAGTAGAGGATCCTAGTAGAGGATTAAGCGGAAGATAACGAATGAATGAAAACTTAATACCTCAGGGTTCGTGCACATTTTACAATATCACCTCGAACAGCATGTGACCCCTACAACACAAACCATACCTTGAGTGGCGCTACTCTTATTTCTATGCATGTGCACAAATGTGTACCTCAGAGGGCGTGTGCAGCCCACACATAATAAACTGAAAGAAACAAAAGGCAAGAGAGGAGCACCAACTGACCTGGTTATTGAGGAGCTGTGTTGACTGACCTCAGACACTAGGGGGCGACTTGGTCCACCTCAGTTGCTCAGTTTTTTATTCCTCAGTCCGGAAAGCAGCTGAGAGTAGGGATAAGACAATTAATCGTTTTTGCAATGAATCGCAATTAAAAACAGAAAAATGAATCCCGGTTTTCCCGGTTTTCCCATGCCCATCCTGGGGAGAACGTCCTGGGCGCTGGGCAGATACACCCAGGACAGGACGCCAATCCATCGCTGGGTACACACTCACTCACACAGTCACACACACATACACACAATATACAGAGCAATTTAGAGCATTCAATTTACCTTCATGTTTTTTGGAATGTGGGAGGAAACCGAAGAACCCAGAGGAAACCCACGCAGACACGGGGAAAACATGCAAACTCCACCCAGAGAGGGATTTAAACCGGCAATCCCCAGCGCTGGGAGGCGAATGTGCTAACCACTAAGCCACTGTGCCGCTGAATAATAAATAAATAATAATAATTATTATTATAATTATTATTATTATTGGCAACCATGCAATACAAATAAAATACTGAAGGCTCAAATAAAAAAAAAAGAAACTTTGGTTGGGTGTTATTGTGGGTAAAGGCGCGTGTATGTATTTACAGTAGCGTGTGCGTGTGCGCGTGCGCGTGCGCGTGCGAGCCCTCGTCCCTAGGTGGCTCGCTTTCTCAGCGCTCGCGCGGCGGCGGCGGTGGCGGCGCGAGCGGGGCTCTGACGTCACCGCGCCGTTGATTTGCTGAGGCGCGCGCGGAGGGGAGGCAGTGCGCGTGAGAGCGGGTACTGCGAACTGGACTGCGCGGCGCGCGCTCTGTGCACGCACAGGTCTACCCCGAGCACAGCGGAGCGGCGCGTGCGCATCCTGTCTGCCTGGCTGCCCTTCTGCCCTGTCTGTCTGCCCTGCGGCCGCGAGCGGGGCACACCGGGGCACAGCGCGAGGTGAGTGAGCGGGAGGGGAGTTCCAGAGATCGGGGACAGGGATCGGCGGGGCGGCTCGAGACGGAGCACCTGATGCGCGCCACGCCGGGGAGGACGGGACGGGACGGGTGCGCGGGTGCGCGCGGCGCGCTGTTGCCTCCGAATTACGCAAAAGCGGTGCACGAGTTTCTGCTTTAAATACCACAACTGTTGCGCATTTTCCGGCAGAGCTGTGAACCTGCGCGCGCTTTGTTTTCATTGTGTTTTTGGTGGTTTTCTGGAGGGAGCTTGCGTGCGTGGTCTGGTCTCAGGAGCGCACAGACTTCTTGAGGCACTTTGCTCCACGGTGGCGCGCGCTGCCCTGCAGCCGATTGACTGCGCGCGGCGGCCGCCGGTGGGCGTAACCTGCCTCACCTGTGATCGCGCGTACAGTCACCTGTAAACTCCCATCAGCCGCTTTCACTCAGCTGATCGGAATCGGCGCAATCGGAGTCGATAGCAGCCGCACGTGTTGCGCACTGAGATCCGCTCTGAGGAGATGTGCGCACTTTCCAAAACGTGAGTGCAGGATGGATTTGTTGGCGCTGACCTGCAGCTGTGTATCTGTCCGTTCTATAAATTTGTAATAATAAGAATAATAGCAACCCGTCTCCATGGAAACCATGTGTTAATTATAATTGTGGTGTAAGGTCTAATTTGCATGTAGCGCTCTGAAAAGGTCCAGTTAGACTGATGAATGTTTTAAGGTGATTCGACCTCACCTTGGCGCTAATTCTCACCTGTATTGTTCCCCACCGCTAAATGGTAGAAGGATCTTCCCCACACTGTCTGTAAAGCTTACTCAGCATTTCTAAGCATATTTTGCTTTTTAAAATAAAAAGGAAGCCGTTTCGGATAATGCTCAGCTCTGATGATACTACGTGTAGCTGGTTTCTCCTTAACTACTGACTTGTGGTGTCCTCTCATCTGTAAGTCGATTTGGATGAAGATGTCTGCTAAATGACCACATTTTAATGTTCCATAACTACTAATTGGTGCATTGATTGATTCCAGACCCACCTGTGATCGTGCATACAGTCACCTGTAAACTCCCATCAGCCATCACTTTGTCAGCTGCACCGCTTTCACTCAGCTGATCCTGAGATCCGCTCTGATCCGTTTGCAGTGCACACTTTCCAAAATGTGAGTGCAGGATGAATTTGTTTGCACTGACCTACAGTTGTGTATCTGGCTTTTTATCAAAAGGAATAAGAATTTAATAAATATAGCTGTTATGGAAACCCCTAAAAACATAAGAGCACCAAATTTAATATGCCCCCTGATGCTCTTATGGACTGATGCTCTTGGATTAGATTCTGGGAAAAATCTCCCATTGGATACTATGAATTAATGATAAATTATGAATTAAGAATGATGACGTTAGGACAAATTTGCATATAGCAGCCTAAACAAGTTATGTTAGACATATAACCATTATAGAACCCCTTAAAGACATAAGAGCACCAAATTTGAGCAGTCTCCTCGGGGACTGATGCTGAATGTTTGTGTGAAGTTGTAGAATTTTTAAGTAAAACATTTTTGAGTTGTTCGCCAAAGTAGGTTTTTGAAAGTGGGTGTAGCTTATGGGTCCAAATTGCAACGTCTTGGCTACCCAACACGTTTTACCTGATAATGTCATTATAAATAATAATAATAATAATAATAAGACAAATCAAAGCAAAAGCACTTTGTGCTTGAACCCCTAATAATAATAATAAGCTTGTTTAAGAGCAGACACGGGTGCAGGATGGCATTTGCAGACAAGCCTTCCATTAAACGGCCCGCACTGGGGGCTTAATAATTTGCTTAATCTGCTCCTTGGATCTTTAAAGTGCGAGCACATTCAGAAATGTCCACTGTAATTGGAACGTCGTTCTCATTCGCTCAATGCGTTATTAACTCTGATGATATGCTTCAGCTTTATGGCTCTCACATTTAACCAGTGCTCACACTCACCGCTCAGTCACAGGTTATTGCTTATTAATCAGTGTGTTTTTGGCATTATGGTCTGTTCTTTTATTTCGCCATGACCTCCTCCGAACAATGACCATGACTGGGTTTCTATTCCCGTCTGTAGTCACTTCATTAGACTTCATTAAGGAAATATAATTGGAGAAATAAGCGGACTCCTGAGGGTCCTGTGTGAGCACGTGATTTGATCAGTGGACCGATTGGTTTATTATTTATTCTCCTGGGTCACACTGTTACCCGAAACCATCTTGGCCTCAATATGGACAAAAGCATGCAGACACGCCTCTCAATAATTGAATTCAGGTGTTTTGTTTGGCCTCGTTGCCACAGGTGAAGAAAATCAAGTTTTGCATTTTGCATTTTGTGCTCCAGGGGAACCGTACCCCAACGCAAAAAGCAATTTGGTTGCAACTTGATGGGAGGAACCCCAATGTCTGGCCCTAAAGTACAACCCTATCCCAAGACCTTTTAGACGAACTAGAATGATGATCATGAATCTCATAAATGTCTCCTGAATGAATGACTTGAACGTCCCACAGATGACACTCTAATGATCTTGTAGGAGCCTTTCCTTAAGAAAAGAAAGGAAAACTACACACACAAGGATTCTTAAATGCGTATTATTAAAGCCTTTGTAAATATAATAAGAGGTGTTTCGTTCAGCCTCGTTGCCACAGGTGAAGAAAATCCAGCTTGTAATGCATTTTGATCAGTTGTATGTTTGCAACTTTGTGGGAACAGTTTGGGGAAGGCCCTTTTGAGCTCTTGCAAAACCGTACCCCAAAGCCGTTTTTTTTTTTAATGTGATGGGTGGAATCCTAAGGTCCAGCACTAAAACTCAACCCCATCCTTAAACCTTTAAGACGAACTACAATGCAGATCATGTGGCAATATCAGTCTCTGACCTCACAAACATCGCCTGGATTAATGGCGTGAACCTCCCACAGATACACTCTTAGGAACTTGGAGCCGTTCCCAAAAATACCCCCAAAAAACAAACAAACAGGGGGGAGGGAGGAATCCTTTGAAAGCTGTATTGATAAAGCTCATGTATATGTATATTGACATGTTGTATATATCATTAATAATGGTGTTAAAATGATACCTATAACAGAAGTGTTTTGAATTAAGCCTCGTCGTTACAACATTTCCGAAGGTGGGAACGTTGTCGCCGCTGAGGCTCAGCGCCTTTGTGACATCCTCTGTTCCGACTGTTCTTGGCAACAGCTTGCCTCACCCTCGCTGCTCCGCTCAGTATCCCGCTCTGTGATGCGAATACTGAATAAGATGCCATTTCATTTCAGGCGGCGGTTGATGGGCTTTGTGAAGCCGGTGTGGAACACGCCGAAACAAAAGCGTGATTGCAGCCGGGGTTTCCCAGCCCTTCTGCTGCACTTGCAGGCCTGTCATTACAGCCGGCTTGTTTTCTACTTTTCTGATGCGTATTGGGTATTTCGGCACCAGAAACCACAGATGTGTCGTGTTAGAACCAGGGCTTTGTGTTTAGCAGGTGTCGGTATTTGAACTAATTCTGCGACGTGGTAATTACCCGATGAGCTGCACACTTTGTGGCTGTGGGTGAATTGAAATGAATGTTAGTTCTGCGCGGAGAACGAAATAAGGCTGGTGTGTGGGGTCTGGATGTTACCGTTCAGGGCTGGTGCATCTGTGGTTGTGCAATGATTCGCTACTCTGTAACTCAGATCAATGAACGGCATGTAATACGCATTCCTTCTTATATTTAACCAAGCCTTCTCTTGTTCTGTCGCCCCCAGACTGACCTTATCTTGTTTACAAAGATAACTGACCAGACTGCTGAGTGGAACGCGAGAGAGACTCATGAGTTGGCTCGGTGGATATTGGCGATATTATGGATCTGTCTAAAATGGGTATGATTCAGCTCCAGAACCCCAACCACCCCACTGCCCTGCTGCACAAGGCCAATCAGATGCGCCTGGCTGGCACACTGTGCGATGTGGTCATCATGGTGGACACCCAGGAGTTCCACGCTCACCGGACGGTCCTGGCCTGCACCAGCAAGATGTTCGAGATCCTCTTCCACCGCAACAGCCAGCATTACACCCTGGACTTCCTCTCGCCAAAGACGTTCCAGCAGATCCTCGAGTATGCCTACACTGCCACGCTCCAGGCCAAAGTGGAGGACCTGGACGACCTGCTGTACGCGGCAGAGATACTGGAGATCGAGTACCTCGAGGAGCAGTGCCTGAAAATCCTGGAGACCATCCAGTCTTCGGACGAGAACGACGCCGAGGTGAACATGAACGATGAGGATGACGAGCACAAGGGAAGGCACGGTCGAATCGGCTCCGGCTCGAAGAAGCATTCCAGCGAGGAGGCCGGCTATGCGGCCCAGCAGGCGCTCGTGATGTCAGGGATGGTGGATCAGAGCCCCTCCGTGTCCACATCCTTCGGGCTTTCGGCGATGAGCCCGACCAAAGCCGCTGTGGACAGTCTGATGAGTATTGGCCAGTCGCTGCTGCAGAACAGCATGCAGCATGGCACTCAGTCCAATTCCCATGCCATGCTGCCAGAAATCAAGACTGAGATGATGCAAGTGGACGAGTCCGACGGACGTGCCAGTCCCCGCGCCATGGATTCCACCACTTCCACCAACGGCGATGGCGACAAGAGCCGAGACTGTCCCGGCACCCCGACCAGAAGCAGTGTGATCACCAGCGCCCGTGAGCTGCAATACGTCCGTGATGAAGGCCCGGGCGGTGACCATTCACCCGAGGTCACCCATATGACCATGGAAAGCATGGCAGGCATGACTGAGAAGCACCTGACATCCTTATACGGCCTGCCGCCGAACCATAAGACTGAGGCTCTGTTGACTATGCCCGCCACCATGGCCTCGTCCCTGCACATGTCTCCCGCTCTTGCCATGTCCATGGACTTCAGTGCATACGGCAGCCTCCTGCCTCAGAGTTTCATCCAGAGGGAGTTCTTCAGTAAGCTGGGGGAGCTCGCAGCCGGCATGAAGCCCGATGGGCGCGGTGGTCCCAACGAGCGCTGCAACGTATGTGGGGCTGAGCTACCTGACAACGAGGCGGTGGAGCAGCACAGGTGAGTCATTTACCACATGCTATGTTTTACTCTTCGTCGTGGTTGAACAGTGAGCCGTAGCTTGTTGGATACTTTTGTGCTTGAACTGCAGAAGTTTTAAGATCACAGGAGAACCTGTAGCTGCTAGTGCCTTATTTAATACCATAGATCTCACTTTTATTTCTGTAAGGTGATAAATAAATGAATTAAGGATTAAACAGGTCATATTTCCGAATGCAATATAAATGCTAAGAATAAAACTAAAAAAGTTCCTTATGCTGCAATGAAGGCTGTAACTACAGTGATGTTATATTTGAATGTATTTAATGCAGTTAATGTTTATTTCCTAAATACAACGTATTACATTACATTGAATTCCAGCAAAATACCTAAAATAAGGCATGTCACAATAAAGATCTGCAGATTAAGATTAACAATAGGATTATGATTAAGACGTCATACTTACTACATGAAGTCTATCTGTGAAAATAATTAAATTCAAAATGTATAAGTCAGACACTTAACGCTGGGAGAACCCGGCTATCGTTGTCCATTCTGGTTAATTCCAAAGACGTTTAAGGGTAACAGGTTCCTCCACACTACACTGTGACAGTCATGCTCAAACAACTGTCTTAACAAAAAATGTAAATTTATGATATATGGCTACATGCTTGAGTTTCTACAATGGGAAAACAATACACCCCTGAGTTAGTGGGTGTATTTAAATACTTTTGTCCATTTGATATTTGCTTTCTATGAAAGATGCATTAACTTGTTGACAAAGAGTTTGATTTTTTTATTTTTATTTATTTAAGCATAGTGTTTAAACATTTACACAAGGATATAGAAAAAAAAATTAAGATTATTAATGTAGCTGTTCAATAGACCGTAAATGTTTGCATTGTGGTGTGTGTGTATATACACATAGTATGTATATATGGCTGGGTGTGCGTGTGTGTGTGTACCCCCTTTTTACACTGCCCCAGGTTGCTGATAATATCCAGGCTTGTGTTGGTGCTTGTGATGACAATTGTAATAATATAATTGAAATTTTACTCCTTTATTGACATATTTATTCTTTATTTTACAAAAAAATATTATTAAAGAAGCAGTTTGAGGGAGAAAATGCATGACTTATTCTGATCTGTTTATTTAATTTAACATACTGAAAAGATTTGATCTAATTATACTATTTACATTTTGAACATTTATTTATTTAATAAATTATTTTTCTATAAAAGATTATTAATTTAGCAGTTCATTTGACTGTAAATGTGTGTGTGAACATGTTGATGCACAGCGGCATGTGTGTGTTTGCATATATATATATATATATATATATATATATAGAGATAGATAGATAGATAGATAGATAGCTGTGTGTGTGTGCCCCCTTTTTACACTGCCCCCTGGGTACTGATGATATCCAGTCTTGTGTTGGTGCTTGTGAGGCTTGCTATCGAGGCGCTACACGAGTCCATTAGCCACACCTGGGAGAGGGTCGGCTAATGGGAAGCAGGTTGTGGTCCACCCTGTGACCCCCACCGTGTGGCCAGCGATGAGCCTCCCACCGCAGTCAGGGTCTTTATTAGCTTTATGAGAGAGGCTGAGTGTCCAGTACAGGAAATGAAGGCCGTGTGCAGAGACCGTGCTGACCTCCACCCCACAACCTTTTGACCACTCAGCTGGCCTCTGGTTCTCATCAGCATAGCTGGAGGGGGGATTCGGTGCTGCGTCGAAGCGCAAATCCATGCCAGGTGTCTTTTCTATTAAAAAAATAAATGTTTTATACATAAATAATAAACTTTAGACAAATGTCTAATAGGGTCATTAACATTACAGTTTTCATTTTATCATATTATTTCAATTATGAGGTCTGTTGTGTTTAAAAGAAATACCAGAAAAAAAATTTAGTTTTGTAATGCTAAGAGTTGTGGGCTGTGAAATTCCAATATGCTGGATTATTGCCAAAGAGCCTGATTTCTTTGAAAATAAACGGAACAATAAACCTCACAGGCCAATTAGCGTCTCGTGACTTTTAGGATTCACTAGCTGACATGCTTAGATGTGCACTTATCTCAGTGGCACATGCTGTCCGAGTGGCATTTTCTCACCACACTCAGAGTCTGTGGTTTTCATCATCAAGTCAGTTGAGCGAGAGAATCGGTTTCAGGCCTCCTCAAAATACCGACGTGTATGGGAAGAGGTTAAGATGACATTAATAAGTAAAACTTAACTGGTAAGATAAAAAAGTTGTCTGTCAGCAGTTCTGTTCCATCTCCTCTGACATTTTGTGATAAATATGGGAAGTTCGAAATGAATCAGGATGAATCACTGAGTTGATTCAGTGGGTGAAGGTGTGTCATGATTATGCATTTAAAAGTGCTCAATAGATTAAAACGGCTTTTGTCATAACAAAAAACTTTTTGAGTTACTGAGTATTTGGACTGTAACGTCTTGTGTATAATTACGCTGACATGGTTACACTCACCCTACTGTAATTAAGTGTCCGTAAAAAAATTCAAGAGAATAAATATAATAAATAAGTGGAATCCCCGTGCTAAAACGCAGGTGTTTTTTAAATGAGTATATGAATTTCAGTTTTTTAATTGCCCCAAACCTCATTCTGTTAATAATAATAATAATATGTTCATTTGAAATATGTATATACCAAAGCCATCAGTGTGAGTTGTGACTACGATGTCCATGCGCTTGCTTTCTTGCGCGTATTTATCAATTGGTTTTCCAAAAACACGTTAAGGAATGACAGTCAAGTTTCAGCTTTGTAGGTTCTGGCAAAAACCCCAATCCATCAGAGGCACTACATTCGATGGTGACACCGAATGAAAAATTTTACTTAGGAAAGCGAGAACCTGTTAGTATTTTCAAGGACATGATGGGAAATCACGATGCCAGATTTAAGCCTTGTAGGTACACGGAAGTGGGAGAATTAGTGATGAGTGAGTGAATCAGCGAGGGCTTTGGTGTTTATAGGTATAAATAATAAAGCTTTAATCGATTTCTATGTGAATCCACTTTTTCATCTGTTTAAGTGTATTTTAATACATTTGTATCATTTTGTACTAGTCTGCAGACTTTATATAAAGGGATTATGGTTTAACTACAGTACTATCAAAAGTTTGTCCAAGCCCCCTTCTCCACTTACCATATAGATGCACTTTGTAGTTTTACAATTACAGCTTGTAGTCCATCTTTTTCCTTGTTTTTGTTTGTCCCCTTTTGGTTCTCTGTTGGTCAGGAGCATCACAGAACAGGTATATTTCATGTGGTGGATTGTTTATTGTCAGTTCTACAGTGACACTGATGCGGTGAGGGGATTTTAGTAGTTTCATTTTTCAGAATTGATACACTGGTAAATAAGTGTGAAAAGGAGGTGTGGCCAAACTTGTGACTGGCACTGTATATCATGTTCTTGTTTTAAGTCTGCTTTACTTGTGAAACATTATCAGGTGCATGTATGGTTTTATGGTACTCTGCTGGTGAAGGTTCTAGATTTTGTCTCTGTATGCCTTCCAGATGGCTTTGTCTTGCTTAGATGAGAACTTGCTGGAAGCTCACTCTGTATTGCAAAACACATTGTTCTTCTTTGTTATGCTTTATGTTGTTTAAGACTTTGGCTGTGAGTTTGGGGCTGTTGTGCTTCAATTCTGTTTTAGTAAATTTAATGAAATTATGTAGCATCCTTTATATTGTGTAAATAAGAGTAATGAGTAATGTGCTTGATCATTGGGGACTAAAATGCAGGCAGGAAATAAGGGAATTGAAAATATGTATGTAATTGTATGTTTTCAAAGTCACATTACAATGATGGGGTCATTCTGCGGATGCAGATAAAACTGAAGTGACTTGCAAGTCTCCCAACTTGCTGTTTGTACTTTGAGAACAGCGTCAGCCATAATACAGCACCCTTTTTTGGGGTTGGGGTTGCCCAAGGACCCACATTGCACAACGTAACTCTGGGGGTTTCGGTGTAGAACTCTGTAAAGCTGCTTTGTAACAACGCACAGTTGTAAAATGTTCAAGTAATTTATTTATATAGCGCTTTTTTACAATAGTGCAAAGCAGCTTTACAGAGTTTACAGCCTAAACACCCAAAGAGTGAGCTGAAGCAACAGTGCAAGATAATGCATGTAAACTACACTGCTCCAAAAAATAAAGGGAACACTAAAATAACACATTCTAGATCTCAATTAATAAAAGATTTCAGTTAAAAATCTTCATTTAGTAGATAGTGGTATGCATTGAGAACAAAATGGCATAAAAATGTAAATCAAAATGATTATCTCATGGTGGTCTGGATTTGGAATTATACTCAAAATTAAAGTGGAAAATCAAATGACAGGCTGATCCAACTTAAGTGGAAATTCCTCAAGACAAGTTAAAATGGGTATCAGTGTGTGTGGCCTCCACATGCCTGTATGACCTCCAATACGACATCTGAAGATGCTCCTGATGAGGTGATGGATGTTCTCTACCACGGCCCCTCCATGTCTCCTGGTATCTGCTCCATGCTCTGTACACTGTGCTGACAGACTCAGCAAACCTTCTTGCCACATCTGGTATTAATTTGCCATCCTGAATAAGCTGCACTACCTGAGCAACTTCTGTGAGTTGTAGACACCACCTCATGCTACCTCTGTAGTGAGAGAACTAACCAAATGCAAAAGTGACCAAAACATCAACCAGAAAGGATGAGAACAGAGAAACGATCTGTGGTCACCACCTGCAGAAGCAGTCCTTTATAGGAGGGTCTTGCTAAGTGCCTCTCATCTCTACCTGTTGTCTGTTCCATTTGCACAACAGCAAGTGAAACTGATTCACAATCAGTGTTGCTTCCTAACTGGACAGGTTTACTTGGAGTTTCATTGTGTTGTTTAAATGGTCCCTTTATTTTTTTGAGCAGTGTATATATATATCCATTGGGACCATCCACCAGGACTGCAACCCCGTTAAGGTTCCATCCCTCAATTTTCATAGCTCCAGGAATTCTGTATGTAACTGATCCCAACTATTAAGTGGGATACTTGTGGGTAGTTAAAAGCTTCTCCTGAATAAGCAAATATACATTATTGGTGTAGATTAAAACTGATTTACCACATAATACATCATCCGTTCATAAAATGTTTATTAAAACCGATCGCCGATTCGCAGTGTGAATTTCGGAGGCATTAAGCCATGTTTGTTTTCTGGGCGCCTTTAGAAGCTCGTAGTCCTGACAGCTTGCTGCACACGAGGAGCCCAGGTCCTGTGAGTAATTACACATTATTTCCCACTGTCTTGTGCCAGGGATCCTGCCATCTTAAGTTCCAAATGTGAAAAATCATTCGGTTTGAGAGCTCGTTTGCCGCAGGATCACATTAATTGACTATAATTGTTTCCAGATGTGGCACCGGTCTATATTAACATCGCTGTGGATGTGTTGGCGTGAGAGCGAGTGTGATCCGTGCACCTGAGGGTCGCACCACAAAGCAGACAGACAGGGGTACGGCTGCACTGTGGATTTGGAAATGAATCAGTTTGGAGAAAATTCATCGACTAATTTTCGTCTGACTTCATTTCTGTTGGTGTAAGTTTAGATTTTAGAAATATTTTAAGAAGTGCATATGTACAGAACAGACTGGCACACAGAGGTTACCTTGGTTTAGTCGTTCTTTATTCTCTTAGACAAAACAATTTTGTCTTAGTAATGTTTAGAAACAAAGCAGGAACGAACAAGTGCATCCACAACTGCATACGGTCTATACTATCCATTTCAAACTTTTATCAGTTTTATTAAGTACATTTTTGAATAGGAAACCCAGTTAAAGGAATGAAGGTTAACATAAAACAAAAATAATTTTATAAAACCCTTGATATTTTAGACTTTAGCTTGTTCCACACAAAGCGCCAGCATCCCTGTCCAGCGTCTTCAAAAACAGGATCGTGTTGAGATCGTTGCATATCTGAGGAGCTAATAATCCGGTACGCTCTATGCTCAGGATCCAGTTTGCCCAGAGCAGAGCAGATTGGGCAGATAAGCTGAAGGGAGCGTGTGAGCCGAGATAACGCTCAGGCTGCAGTGATGCGAGTGGCAACGAGTGCAGCTGGTCTCCGCCACGAAACCACCAACGCTCACGCAGCAGCCAAGCCGTGTGGTTCATAACGAGTCCGACTCCTGCCTGTAAAACCAGTCCCCGGGTGAAATGAGTACGAGGTGTCCAGTAGTTCAACGGGTTTGAAATCAAGTGTTGAGTAGTGATGACAGGGAGGCGTTTGTGTTTACAGGAAGTAGGCGGTATACATGTAGAAAATCTGATAATTATATGGCTCTAGCATGGAATTTTTGAAGTCATGTTATGAAAATTCTGCAGTTAGTGTGATTGAAACCGTCATTAAAAAGAAGCCTAAGGTTAATGTGCAGTGAGTCTGTTTAGAGAACATAAACTCAAAACATACTATCTATAAAAGGCTAAGCTTCATTCACTGACTGACTCGTCACTAATTATCCCACTTCCCGAGTACCTGCAGCGCTCAAACTGAGCACCATGATTCCCTGTCGTGTCCTTGAAAAAATTAACTGCTTCTAACTTTTCTAAATTCAACGATTTGTTCAATATAGCCATCAAACACAAGACCCTACAGTGTGCAATGGCGAGTACCTACAAGGCTGAACCTTGGCACCGTGATTAGCTACCACATGCAATATATGGGGCATTCAATTTAATTTAAATTCATGTTTTTTGGACTGTGGGAGGAAACCCCACGCGGACACGGCGAGAACATGGATACTCCACCCAGATGGGGATTCGAATTGGGATCCCCAGTCTTACTTTTGATTGTTCTTTCGATATCGCCATCACATTCAAGACCCCTTCAGTGTCACATTGGGGTTTTCCCCGAATACCTACAAGGTTGAGACTTGGCACCCTGATTACCTACCATGTCCTTGAATAACCTAAAGGGTTCTTGATTTACTGCGTTCAATTGTTCATTCGGAATTGCAATCAAACCCAACACCTCGAATGGATTTGAGGTCTTCCTGAGTACATTCAAGGCTGATATTTGCACGGTAGTGCAGCATGTATTTATTAGTAAGTGCGGATGTCATCAGTTTAAGCAGTTTGAGACCGAATGAGTCCAACTTTGGGAATTTTCGCACTGGGGCGACACACATGGGCTAACATGCTTGGAACGTCCCCGAACCCGAAAGGATTTGATTTAAATGCGTCCGTATATTTTATCTCAAGTTCAAACTCTGTCTTTCTTTACCTGATCGTATTGGAGTCGTTATCTCCGTTAACACTTCAGCAGTATGTTAATTGAGTGTTACGACTGTCTAAGGTTGTCGAGTCGGCCAATTAAAATGAGCTGGGACTCCTTCAGCGCCGTACAGTTTCCTAGGAAATAAAGTGCAGCGGAGGGAAGTCTTTCATATTAATTAACTATCAATGGAAAGAGAGAAACATGCCCGATTCGTTAAACATAATCAGGTATAATTATTTATAGTATACAACTTTGTGATGAACGCCTGGAGGAAGGTTCAACCTCAGTAGCGTCAGCCGGCGAGGGGGGTTTTAATGGCTAATAAATGCGCCGTCCGGATCAGCTTTTTAACCCAGTGTTTGTTTTCGCAACCCAAACACGGCGGTGCTTGGCAGGCGCCCAATTATGGACAGGCTTTAAAAGGCCTTGGTTGAACTGTAAAGATTTACAGCTGCCCCCCTCTGATCTGAGATCTGGCTTTTGTCTTCGCTGTCCAAAAGTGAGATGTATCGATTAAAGACTTAGCACGCCGTTATGTCACATGGTCCGGACCTCACATTTTGAAACAAATTCTTTTTTTCCCCTCAATTTGCTGATAAGCCAATGAATTTGTGCATCACTATCACGAGTCCAATCCCGACTTTGGTGAATATGAATACTGGATGGTAGAAAACCCAGATAACTAGGCAACATGGCTCGCTCTTATTAAACCGATAAGCATCGGGGGCGCTGCAAGATAGACAGGACCGTCTGATGGCTTTCGGACCGAGCTGCTTTTCACTGGGCATCTCCTTATCTGCAGCCTGCAACTGGAGATGAAGGGATTATAGTCAGAACGGGGAGCCCGCTATGGTGCCAGGTGGCACGGCAACCCTTCTGTGAACATCTAAAGCCATTCTGCTCCACCACACACACAGAAATCAGGTTTAAGCAGCGGCCATGGCAATAGAAACGAGGCCTAACCGAGATAAGCAGCACTGTGTCTTTGGTGGTCTGTGAGCCTGTCTTCACCTGGTCACTGACTGCTGATTTGCTATTTGTTAATAGGCCAATGATCAGCTGTCCTCTGTAAAGAGGCTTTAGAGACCCTCTGTCCCACTATGGGATTTTAAGTTGTGTCTGAACTGTGTGTGGATGTGTACAGTATAAATGTGGGCTTATCCATTTCCAACTAATGAACACCATTCATACTCTCACTGGTCACTTTAGAAACATCTTGTATTGCTTTGCAGTTATTGTCCATTACATCATCTCCACTTATATGTAAAGATGAGACAATTACAGGTGTTGATGGTATAATTATTGTCTAAAAAATAATCGTGATCATTCCGTAATAATTACTTGAACTTAATTGACTACAGAAAATGTACTGAAATACCCAGAATATTGTACAGTTTCTTATGTTTATCTCTATATCTATAAACTATCACTAATTCTCCCTCAGGTATTATATGCATTTTTTAAAATGAATGTCATCATGATGTGGAGGTGCTCTTACGATTACTTAAATGTTACATTTTTAAGGATGCACTTTGTATTTCTACAATGACAGACTGTAGTTCATGTGTATCTTTAATTGTCAAGTGTGTCACTGTGAGGGTCCTGGCTATTAGTTAAAAGAATGATGGGTTCATTCATTCATTATCTTCCGCTTATTCCTTTATGAGGGTCGCGGGGGGGTTCCCCATGCCCATCCAGGGGAGAA
>JAOUQT010090297.1:1548-19921 GCA_025769995.1 Xyliphius kryptos | reverse complement strand
AGCATTGAACTAGCTTAGAAGCAGTGTAGATGGTGCAGTGGGCATCGGCAGAGTTGCATATGGAGAATGTCGACTATCTTTTGGATTCTTTATTCTGACAACTGAGCTCTGAAATTACTCAAAATAGTTGGCCAACCTGTAACAGTAAGCCTGGTACTCCTAATCCAGTGATCATTCTATAAATATTATTAAAATGATTTATTCTGTATTTTAATTTTGTAAAGCACATCGTCCCAGTGAATACGCTGTAGAAAGGAGGATGTTAAAACAAACAGATTAATATAAACCTGTCTTAATTAAAACCTATATTATTATAATCCAGAGTCAACATTCAGCAGTGCTATATTATAATGATGTTTATAATTTATTTACATTGTTAAAAGTGTGTGTGTTTTTCCTGACTGAATGGATTGATTATGGGTTTCAGGAAGTGTCTCAGCGATTGGTGAATCTCAGCGCTCAGCTCCATGCACTGCAGGTCAGATTTAAACCCACTAAATCAGATTTATTTATCTATCTATCTATCTATCTATCTATCTATCTATCTGGAATCTATCTATTCCATTTCATTGCAAAATGTCTTAAGTATTGTTCAGTACAAATCATGCTATACTCATATATTTTTACGAATATACAATATAACTTACAAGAGTTAAACAGTAAAGAAAATGTTTCTCTGTCACAGCTTTTCTCAGTCGATTTGGTACATTTCTCACATCAGGATTTACATTGGCATCACAACAAGTGCATTTCTCAAAACAGTTAAACTCAGTGAAATACCAGCAAAAGCCCATACCTCTCTCAGAATTCTTTGTTTCTGCCTCAAAAGCAAAAATGTATGTCATTCAACCTGTCAGTGCCATCAGAATGTCTTTTCTGTGTGTTCTGTGGCATATCAACTGAAACATTACATGTTACAAAATACAAAACTTATACAGACACACATGACTATATGTGGGAGACTGACAGCAAGAAATATGACTGTAATCAAATTTATACAGTAATATACTTTTATTGTATTGTTCATACTGCAATTTGTAGACAAAAACACTCACATTATCCCAAATTACCACATATTTGGGGAAAACCTCTGGCATCACACTTCTCTCATTATCAGAGATGAGATCTTTGTAGAGGCCATCTAAGAATGTGACGAGATGCTGCGTGTTATTGGGACCTATAATAAGAATGTGTGTAGGCATGCCATTCTCTGACATAGCAGCACACATTGTGATGTTTCCTCCCCGTTGGCCTGGCACATCAATTTTAACCCTTTGGCCAATGATGTCTCGACCACGTCTTCTACATTTTGCAAGGTTGAAGCCAGCCTCATCCAGGTATATAAAAGCGTAGAGTGGTTCTCTCGATTTCAGCTCCATAATACGCTACAGCACAATATGAGTAATAAACAACATATAATGTTAATTTTGGACAACAGTTGCATACATTTCAGCCATAGCAACTGTGTTAGTATGCATAAGGGTTTACCTGTACATACTGGTACTGTAGCTCTTTCACTCTGTCAACATTTCTTTAAAATGGAACGTTGTATATCTGTTACATTCTCACCTGGTGTCGTTTTAAATCCCGGACAATGGTGGAGATGCTTACAGATTGAATTTTTTTAATGACTTGCTGGATCTCCATTAGCCTTATGGCATTATTTTCTATGACCATATCACATATAGCACACATAAGTTTGAATAACATTTCAGAATTGATGTCAGTGTGCACCATTACAGCAGAGTTACAAATTACATATCTATTTTCTCCACGAAATGTTTGAATGATTGAAGACACGGTGGTTCGTCTAATATTTGGCGACTAACCCTATTGGCATGGACTCTTCTACCTCTTCCTATGTTTTGTCCTTCCAGCCTTCCACCCGCAGCCTTACCTCTCTTCTTGGCTGTTTACCCTGTACATGGCCTTGTCTTTCCATTGTGACACTGCAGTGTTTTGTGTCCAATTATATTTGTCAGTTAAAGGTTCATGAGATGCACCTCTGACCTATGGGTGAGAAGTGTTTGATCATTGGTTGATCTAAACCTAAACAAACCCCTTTTTTAACTGATAGCCAACATTTATCTGAGAGTAATTTAATCAGTTTAGCATAAAATACCACAATTTACCAAAAATGTTTTATAGAAATGTACAAATCATGCCTGAGCAATTCATGACAACATGTTCAGCATTTTTGCATTTTTGTAGTGACCTAGGCAATGAACTAAACCCTAAATATGTAGGGCAAGACAATTCAAGAGACAATCAGTAGAACACAGTTTGATAAACATGACATAAGCAATTGATAATGCAAATATCAGCAGACAATTATGCATGACCATTTGCATGAATGTACAAAAGCATTTGCAAAATGTGAAAAACAATGGGAAATGCTATTATGATGTGCACAAGTGACAAGGAAATGTAGAGCTTAGATGAACAGTTTTAAGAATTTCTTATCTGATCTGAGAAATGTACCAAATCGACTGATAAAAACTGTAATAAAGGAACAACAAAGTACATAGAGCACTGTTCATACAAAAAAACATATTGAAGGCTCAAATAGAACTGTCAGATTATCCAAGGCACTACAGATAATAGATAAATAAATAGATAGATAGTTGGATGGTTGGGTGGAAGGATAGACTGGAAACTTATAATATTGTGCACAATTCTTTAGCCCCCTATTGTGACAATCACAGTGTCCAGAAAAACTGTGGCAGATTTCTCAATACACTCAGTAAAGTTTGACAGTTAATTAATATATATTCGTGTGAAAATGTCTTAGATACATAGAAGGACATACTGTAAAGCAAATATTTGTTCAAAATAAAGCGCTGTAATGTTCAGTTAACAGCCACAGCGAATACCTTGCATTAGGATCTGGCACATGTTTTACGCCAGATGCCCTTCCTGACGCAACCCTCACTCTTTTGGGCTTAGGACCAGACAATTTAGCTTTTCCAATTCACCTAGAATGACAATTTACAATGACATTTTTACCTAACGTGCATGTCATGTGGGAGGAAACCGGAGCACCCGGAGAAAACCCACGCAAACACGGGGAGAACATGCAAATTCCCAAGCCACCCCACCCTGGGATTGAACCCGGGTCCTCTTGCTGTACGGCAACAGCACTATCCACTGCGCCACCGTGCCACCCACTGTTGCTTCTTTTATACTGGAAACAATAATGAAGCATTCATTATGATTTTATCTGAAACGTGGTATGTTATACAATATGTTGCATTCTTTACTCTTTTACTATAATATTGTATTCCTACTAAAAAATAATAATCAGCCCAACACTTTTGCACATTACTTTAAAGTAAACAGATTAGAATGAAATATATACGGCATAAATCAGGTGTTATACCTGAGTAATTCTTTCCACAGGGGGCAGTGATTCGTCAGGACTCCATAGTAGAGTTGTACACAGGCGAGAGTAGTACGTCTCTGTCCCAGCCTGGGCGGTCTCTCTCACGTGATGGGACTGGTGAAGTGGGAACAGCAGGGGAACTGGCATTGCTCCAGCGCCAACACAGCCTTCTGCAGGAGGAGCTCGTCCGCCTTAGAGGGTCTGAAGGAAAACTTAAAGACAGTGAGAAGGCACGAGCCCAGCTCGAAAAACAACTACGAGACCTGAAGACGAATGGCACCTGCCCGGGGGAAAGCTCAGGAAATTCCCTGGTATTGTAATATTATTGTACATTGTACAAGACATTGTACAGCATGAAAACTGTAACGTTTAATACACCTTACGTTCAGCCATAATTCTTGTTTTATAATGTGTCAAGTATGCACTTTGTCTTCATATAATAAACTCCCATCCCTGCATATTTGTAAATGATGATCGGTAACTATACAGGAATATAATAACTACATGGCTAACAATGATATCGCTCAATGTTTTTCTTGACAAACTATTAGACAGTAAGCTTAAAGTTTTGAAAGTTTAGAGAGAAGCTTGTAACTGTCGCGAAATCCAGTGATTTCAAAAGTGTTTTCTCTGTTAAAGTTCATTCATTCATTTATTTTTTAACTTCCGCTTAATCCACATGGGGTCATGGGCCATCTGGTGCCCATCCAGCAACTCTGGGCGCAAGGGCAGGAACAACACTAGACAGGGCGCCACTCCATTGGTCTTCAACTATCTGTCGGCACTTAAAATCGCTTATGTTCCACTGTTTACCTATATCTAGTAAAGGTTGCCTTCCCTCAAGCAGTGAAGCCTTTATGTAGTGGAGTGAAGAGGTTATGTAACCACCAACTGGGAACTTTGATCATATTCCAGCTTCCTATTCGAGTAACTGTTCTGTGTTCAGGAACAACACTAGACTTCAGGACACACACACATTGACATAATTTAGGGCCACTTTAGAGACACCAATTAACCTAACATGCATGTATATTGAGCACCTGGATAAAATCTGAGCGAACACGGGGGAGAACACACTGGGTACTTCTTTATGTGAGGCAACAGTACTACATCCTGTGCCACTATGCCGCTCTTTACTTAAATTTAATAAGATAAAAATAACTCATGAAAAAACGTAAAGGTTAAAACTGGATCCTTTAGGTTGGGGCGCCCAATACGTTGATTGCAAAAGTAGCGTGGGTAGATCACATGGCGTCTAAATAATATACATCTGCCTTCACTATGAAGATGGATGATTGATTAACATACAGGACAGCCAGCCAGTCTGACATTTGAACTTTTCTGACACAGGTAGACATGTGCCTGAAACCGTGCGGAGTGCTGCAAAACTCTTGCAAGCTACGAATTGCCTAGTTAGCCTTCAATTTATATCTTCTAAATTAGGGAAGGGTATAATAATGACCGGTCATATTTGAGGTGCGTTTGCTTCATTTGCCATTCTACCATTGATATGCCGAAAAAGGAATATGTGGAATGGCATTTTTGGATTGATCATAAAAACTCCCTCCAAAGGCGACCTGAGAAAGGGCAAAGTGAAGGAAATAAAATCCCAGTTATCCAGACAGCAGTCATTTTTACTGCTGCTGACCACAAAATCGAATGCAGCCACTGAAGCATCATTTCGGGTGTATGTACAGAGTTGTATCGCAGGTTATGGGTTTGTGCAGTTATACAAGGTACATAAACATACACTTCCAAAAGTACTTGCTCACCCTTCCAAATTATTGAAATCAGTTGTTCCGATTAATTTCATGGCCACGGGTGTATGAATGCTTCAGCATACCAAGGCATTTTGGACAAAATAATTCACACTGTTAAAAATATTAGAAGATACAGACTTTAGAGCCTGTAACTTCTGCCAAGATAATGGCCATTGTTATTCATGCGGAATTTAAAATGGTTATCTAATTTTAACTGGTTTATTTCTATAACCTTTTAGTAAAGTATCGCACTTTCACTCTATCAGACTCCACTACATCGCAAAGAAGGTGAAACTGAGCCAAACACTGACACTCCACTGGCCAGTCAGGCATCTCTGGAGCAGACAGACTGTCAGCAGTACTGCAGTGACATAGATGTAGATGCGATCTCAGACGATGATGATGATGATGATGAGGAGCAAGACTTGAAAGTGTCTCCCCGTTCTGAGAGCCCCAGAGGTCAGTTCCTTTCAAATTAAAAAACATAGACAGATTTATTTATTTTATTTTTACTGGACTAAATATTTAAAAAATGGATTTAAACAGAGCTTGAAATTATAGCGTTCATTTAACTGGGAGCAGTTGAACTCGGGATGATGTTATTAAATTTGAGAAAAAAATAACAAGTACACTGGTTGAGGACGTGCAGCTCTGTCTCTACTGAGTGTGCAGTGCTAGAACAGTCACTTCTCTCTGAGTAACCAGGAATGGGTGTGGAGCCACGGCCAGCTCGTATGCGCATTGTCTGTACCTCGTTAAGGTGTTTCTTAATTTAGGGTCTGATATTGTGCTCAGATAATCTGATGCACTGTAGGGCCAAATAACACTGAATATTGCTCTGGACTTTTTGCCCTCAAATTTTACCAAAAATTCAGATATTTCCTTCTGATTACAACCTACACCAAATTAACAAGGTTATTTAATTTTGCCATAAATTGGTTTGGGTGCCATTCACCACATATCCACTAACTTTTGCTCGAATAGTAAATATGTACATATTTTACTAGCGTTTTCAGCTATAAGTTAATAAAATATTTGCACCCATTAAAATCAATTACAAAGATGATTTTAATTTTTGTTTTTTTTTTAGATTTGCAAGATATTCCTGAGGAGAGCGAATCATCTGCAGAGGCTCGAGAACATGCATCACACTGCTAATGGTCCTCTGCGGTCCAGAGCACTAAAACTTGTGGCTAGTAAAGCCAATTGGACAGTCGCTACTCTGATGAGGCTACTCTAAGAGCAAGTCTTACTCTGAACTTTAAGGGAAGAACATACAGCCGTTAATATTATTTTAATCATCTACTGATATTGTTTTACAATACTTAGTTGCATATTAATTGCCATATATTCTTTGTTTCTATTGTTTTTTTTGTAATCCAGTTATTATCAGTGGGCGAATAAGCGAATGCCAAGGCAGCTTGATTGTCTGCACATAACAGGACATGTGATATTGCATGAAAATATAGGTGTTAGATATATACACTGAACAATCACTGGATTAGGAACATCTGGCAGGTTGCATATGATCACTGATAAAATGCACCACAATATAATGTGTTGACCTGTCCGATGAAAAAGCAGAAAAAAAACATTTACCAACTATGGACTGAATTTTTGTGACTTTGACCGCAGACAGATAGCTGAAGCCCGGAAGCATAGTACCAGCATAGTACCAGCATTTCAGTAACAGCTGCGCTTGTGGAGTGTTTCCATACCACTGTATGACATTTATACCAAGAGTGGAGGAACCAACAATACACATCCAGCTGAAGGACACACTGCAGCCAGCTTTGTCTGTCGGAGTAGCATAGTGAATGTTTGCTATCTTATGGAGTCTGTTTTTTTTTTGGAATAATCCAAAAAAAATAACCCGTTATTCGCCAGCTGTTCCTAATTAAGTATGAAACTCAAAGATAGTGTGACATGGACAAAGCATAAATACAAACCATTTATTATTCTTTAAGAGTGAACTAGTCTTGTGCTTTGTAAACCTTTCAAGATTACATTTCTGTTCATTTGTAATTTATTTATTCTTCTGTTGCTGGTAGAAATATTTCGTGATGATAACATTTTAATTACCTGCTGAAAGAAGCCATAGACTGGATAGAAAACTGCAGTGTTGTAAACGCTGAGTTATTAGAGGTTTACACAAGCCTGAGTGCTTATGGTAAGATTTACATACATCTTTTCTGTCTTTTTTATTTGTTTTAATTCAAGAGATATGGATGAGAAATGTTTTCTATTTCATTTACACTTACCAGCCACTTTATTAGGTACAATTGCTTAAAAGCACAAATATCTATTCAGCCAATCACATGGCCAAACTCATTAAGGCATGTAGAGGTGGCCAAGAAAACTTTCTGAAATCCTAACTGAGCATAAGAATGGGGAAGAAATGTGATTTAAGTGACTTTGTATACATGGTTGTTGGTGCCAAATGGGTTGGTCTGAGTATTTCCGAAACTGCTGATCTACTGGGATTTTCACGCACAATCATCTCTAGCATTTACAGAGATTGGCTCGAAAAAGATACACATATACAAGTCCAGTTGTGTGTATACAAGACCATCTTGTTGATGTGAGAGGTGGGAGGAGAATGTACAGGTCTGAGATGATATAAAAAGGTAACAGTAACTCAAATAACCACTTTTTACAACCAAAGAATAGAGAATACCATCTCTTTTGAACGTATACAACGAATAAGCAAGGCAGTCCATCCGTTTACTAGCCAGGTGTACCTAGTAAAGTGGTCTATGGGTGAATATATTATAGAATATTGAACATTGCTAATTATGAATTATTTCTCTATCGAATGCTGATTTCTTTCTTTGTACATTTTATTTGAGTGTTTTCCTTTTAATTAGATAATGAACAGTTTTTAATCAGTTGTTGACTGTACAGAAAATGAAAATTTGTCATAAGATTACATTTTAGAAACCAAAATGGAGAAATTACTGTATGCTTTATACTGCTTTGGTTTATTTACTTATTTGTATGAAATAATTAGTTTGAACCGAGAGATAAGAGTCAAACTAGTGAATGACAGAGCTGCAGCTGTGGGCATTGATCAACCTGCATAAATAGGATGATTGCCACCTTGTAATTAATCAAAAAGGTGGAACAATCGGTTATTAGTGAATTACTTGCTAAAGGAATACATATAGTGTGATATGTCAAAAAAACAAAGCATTTATTATTCTTTCAAAGTGAACTAGTCTTGTGTATTGCAAACCGTTCAAGATTACATTTCTCTGTTTATATGTAATTTATTTATTCTTCTGTTGCGGACAGAAATATGTCTTTGATCATAACATTTAATTACCTGCTAAAAGAAGCCATAGTCTGGGTAAAAAAAAACTGCAGTGCAAGTAAAACAATGCTTTTACTACACTGAGTTATTACAGGTTTACACCAGTATACTGTATGCTTTATATATATATAATATATTCACTTTAGAATTTTGTATAGACTTGTGGAGAAATATCAAAACGCTTTAATTATAAGTCAAGATTATTGTTATGGATTTCAGAATTAAATCTTTATAGACTCAAATAGTGATGCAAAATTCACTAATACATAGGCAATATAATATACGAGTGTAAATAACAAGGTATTTGTACTCTGGCTATAGAATTATTTTAACCAAAAATATACATAGATCATTTTCAAAATAATCTCCCTGCTTTTCAATATATTTTGTCCATCGGTCAACAAGTATTCCCTCATCACAAGTGTTTTAATATACTGCTGTCTTCACATCTTCATCAGACGTATAATTTCTGCTGATTTGCAAATTATTTGCCACATAATCCACAGTTTAGTCAACAGACTCAGATCATATGCATGCTCAATGCTGTGCAGTCATGGACATGTACGTGTGTCTATACTGTGCATAATGTTTATGCTAATTATTCTCACCATACTTACACTCAGACAACAAAAAAAACAATCACTGCACGCTGCTCTTCGTGCAAAGTACAAATGAGGCAGCCATTATTTTCTTGCACTACCATCTCAGGTCAGCTGTCATAACAGCATGATAGCAACTTCATAGGACAAGGCTAATAAGATATTAGGGAAGCTTCAATGTTGAGGGAAATTGTGTATTACTACTTCTGGAGCTAGTAATAACCAGATTACAGTCGGGACGTACAGGTTCACTTCATGCCCGGAGAATTCCTCGTAATACAGTGAAATCCATTTATTGAACTCTAAATCAGAATGAATCCATAAAACAACACTGCCCTATAGACAGATAATTAAAAACCAAGTCATGATGAACCAAGCACACTTTGTCTTATAACAAACATAATCATAAATAATTACTAAGCTCATGATATATTTATATCAGTTGCTGTTTTACTGATTCAAAGCCACAGACAATCAAAGCCATACACTCACACATACCTAACAGAGATGAGAGAACAAAGTGACCAAATAAATATACATTTATATTTCATTCTAAACATACATTAATATTTAGTATACCAAGTACTACACATGCACAAATACTGTACATATGGTGTGTAAGGTTAATAGTTTATTACAATTTTTTTTAATTCGAAAGAAATTTAAAATACATTGAAGATACTGTAATATCTTTTGGAGGCATGCAGTTCGGTTGTAATATCAAACATGTTTCGGAATAAATTAAACATAATGAAATGTTGTTGTGAATGAATGTTACTTCATTTGTATAGTAGGCTTTTGCAAATATTTCAGGCACCCTATTATGTTAATGTGACGGTCAACGACTGTGTCCGATTCGGCAAAATGCACTGTAAAACTGGCTAGATATTGTTTATTATTTATCAATTTTAATGTCACGTCAGCATCAGCGGCTATTTCTGACAAATGCAAGCTTAGATCGTTTACCAGTTTATATTCATACACAAGGTTACATACATTTCACGCAAGCTTGGGAAATTCTGCATCTCCAAATTACCTAGCATACGTTCATTTGAACTGTAGGATGAAATCGGAGAACCTAGACAAAACCAACACAAACAAGAGAAGAACATGCAAACACCATATGGAAAGGATTTAGGTTGCCCATTGAACCTAAGGTCTTCTTGCTGTGAAGTGACATTGCTATCCACTGTACCACTGTGGTGTCCAAATTACAAGATAATTTACTTTTAAACTCTTATTTACGTTATTTAGTTTATTACTGTTTACTGCACTTTACAGTGTTTCTTTTTATGTAGAAGCATGTTAATTATTTTAAAGCAGCATGTATCTGCATGTGCCTTTTAATAGTACTGTACAGTAATTAAATGACAATTTACTGAGCTTTGAGTCTTGATTTATTGTCACACTTTGGAGTGTTTTTTAAAAAATATGTTCTTCACTGACTTTTGAATATGTTTTATGTTTGGAAATCCTCATTTCTTTTCCGTACTCACTTATTAATGAAGAATTCATAAAAATCAACATCCATAGCAAAACATGTACTTAAACCACCATAAGGTTGTAAGACACTTAGACACTTACACAATTTCATAGAGGCCAATTGACTGTTTTATAAATATCTTAAGTTGTTTAGATTTTCTAGAACCCGTGTTCTTTTCAGAGTGGAGTCCTTTGGCTAATTTAAAACCCCCAAGTCATTACCTAAAATTAGCCCTGTTTCTACCTTTACCCTTGAACTATTTGACTGAGGTCACATTTTGACTCTCATTATGACCAGAACAGTGCTCTTGTTTGTTAAGTATATTATTACGAACATAATATCTAATGTGTGATCATTTTATTTCTGAATGCTTCGTTATGGACACAAAGCAAACTGTAAACCACATAGAGCAGGATGAAGCAGTGTGTCGACTGACATGCCATAAATGTACTCCATAATCTATTGTGCCAGACACACACACACACCTGTGCCTGTCACAAAAGGGTTTTGTCTTAAAATAGCAGAGACCATATTATTTCCCACACACTTGATCCATTCTTTCTATCTATTTATTGCATATTATTATTCCACTTATATTTAATATACATAGCCAACAAAGTAGAGATTGTGAAATGGAATCAAACTCATGACAAATCATGGACAATAGAGTATATGAGACATAAGTCCATGGCTTGTTGTAGCAACATCACCAGTTTGAACAAGACAGAATAATTGTATTAATATGTCCAAGGATCTAAATTGCTCCATGCCTGTATTAGGTATCTACATGGAACTGGGGAATCCTGGGTAGGGCAAAAATGGGGCATGATGGGAGGGGAAATTTGCCCCCAGATATAAAGGCCCTCCCCTTATCTATTGCTGAGTTTGGGCTCCTGTACCTTCCCTTCTTTCCTCTTTCTGTCCTCTGTCTTTGAGCTCCATCCTTCTATCTGATCGCCTTCTGCCTTTCAACAGACTCTATACTCCCTATTTTTTTTTATTTTGAACAACACAAACCACAGTAATAATGGAGTCCATCAAGAAGAAGATGCTGATGCTGAAGCTGGATAAGGAGAACGCTCTGGACCAGGCGGAGCAGGCAGAGACAGACAGGAAAGCGGCTGAGGAAAGAAGCAAACAGGTCAGAGAGGAAAAGTTCACTTAAATCTAGATTATTGTGAGATTTATATACATAATTGTGAAAATGTTCAGACGGGGTCTTTCCTGGCTATAAACAGCTTATATACAGTGTGATTAATACTTATCTGAAGTGGGCTAAATGTGTATTTATTAAAGTATTCGAAATCATTTTAAATTAAATCTCCCTGTACAATTTCTAACTAACATTTGAATAATTTATACTTATAATCAGAATTATTGAAGTATATACAGTATATTGTAAATAAAATGGAAAGGCCATGGCCTAACAGTCAAAGAAGTGTGTTTGAGACCCAAAAGTCGCAAGAAAAATTTACCTACCCCCAATTGCTCCCTGTGTACCTTATTAGGAGGCACTGCTCACCTAATTGGTTGCAAGCAGAGAAGAAATTCCCTATGGGGATCAATAGAAGTATTGATTATTGTTAGTATTATGCAAATTAGCAAACCTGTAAAAAAGTATTATTATGTTTATATAGTATAGTGACGTATCTAAAATAAAGTGGAAGCCATAGGAGCTGAAAAAGACATGGGCATGTATCATTGCCATCTTTGTAAGAGTGATGCTGTATTATTTTGTAAGTAATATCTTTTTACACTTCTTTTCTAATATCCACTTCTGTCTCCCTTTATCGCCAGCATGAAGATGAGCTGATTCAGATGCAGAAGAAGCTGAAGGCAACTGAGGATGAGCTTGATAAGTATTCAGAGGCTCTAAAGGACGCCCAGGAGAAACTGGAGATCGCTGAAAAGAAGGCAGCTGATGTGAGTGACAACAATCCAGTACAAACACGCAATGCTATAATCTAGATACCTCAAACACCCACCTGCCAACAACCCCCCATCTAAACCCCCAGTCATTCCCTTTATTCCTGCACAGTTGCCCCTGTCTTTCTTTCATTTGGTCTTTGTGATCTACTAGAAATCCCCCACCCTCCATTATAACCTCTATACTTATACTCTCCTCTTGCCATGTTTATTGTTTTAACATACAGTTAAGTGCCACAGATTTCCAAAATCTCCACCTGCTCCAGGTTGATCGTTACAAGTTGTAAATGTGGCTAAGTGCTGGTTATGTCCTTGGGCTACAATAGGGTCCTAGAACCAGTCAACCCCTTCCTGGTCCTGGGGTGCTGTACCATGTCTGTCCCTGTGCTCTGATTCTAAGCTGTAATATGCAAAGAATAGAATTTCACTGTGTACTGGTGAATAATTAAAGGCTTCTATATTTCATCCTAGTTTCTTTCTCTCTCTTATATTTATATATGGACCACTATAGTTTTAGCTTCATTCTAGAGATTCCCTCCAGCACCACAATGGACCTCATAACTTAATGTTTTCAAAGCGACAGCTATGAAATTTGACTGATGAGAAGCAGCATTACATCTATATAAATATCCAATTTACATCTAAAAAACACTAAAATATAATCACATTCATACTGAGATTTGAATACGTGCACACATTTGCATTTTCACTGATTTTTTTAGGTTAATCAGCTTTATATAACTCATTATGCTTTAAGTACTGGCTTAGTGTTAAAATTAGTTACAGTAGTCACTGGAGTTCATTCGTCTCTGACTTGCTTTTGTTCTCTTCTTTGTTTCCATCCCACTGATTAACTGTTCAGTCAGAGATCTAGATATAGAAAGCCCACCTGTTGTTGTAATGTGTGGCCTTCGAGGTATGCATGGAGTGAAGAGGTTTGAACAGTGTGTTAGTGGATTTTCTAGGTGCAGTTTCTATGGAAATTTAAGAGATATAGTCACTCTGGACTGTTTGCGAAAATTACTGTATGCATTAAGTTTTACTTGTAAAAAGAAAGGTCAATAAGGACATAGGGATGAGATGAAGGTTTTGCAGAGTATATATAATGTCTCTATTCATAGCACGCATGTCCACTGACTCATGTGAGTAAGATCCCATTATTCTCGTTTAGAGAGATACACTGTTCAGGGTCAGGAATATTTGACATTCACTGATCTCAGACGTCAAGCAGGTTCATGAGCTCCTAACAGAAGACCTAGTGCTGGTCACCACTACTACAGCTGTCATTCCAAATTCTATTTATAACACAGCCTTGAACCAAAGATATTATCTTCCACCTTAGAAAATCAATTGTTTTAACGATGGTTTAAACTGTCATCAGATTCTGCCACCGATTCTGGTTTAAATCGGGATTTGAGTCACTAGGAGGAGTAGTGTATAGCCAGTGTGTGAGAGGTGGTCAGAGTAAACTGATGTGATACAGTTTACCGGCCAAACAACTACCATAAATCCACAATGATGAGTCTGTTTTCAGCTGGAACTGAAGTAACGGAACATCTGATCTGTGTGGACTGATAAGAAATTTAAACACACACTTAAAAAACAACTTTTTACAGTGCCTTATCCCAAATGAATCAGTATAAGTGAAGTAATATTATTTCAATTCATGAGATATTTTTAATCTCTTAATATTTACAGTTAGGAAAACAAGAGTTATGTCTACCACTAAAAGTTTCAATTGCAATTGTAGCTAAATAGTTAAAGATTTTTTTTATTAAAGCGCAAACTCAGTGCCTTTTCTCTCAATATATCACCCACTTGTTCCACAGGAATTGAATGGCGTGAAGTTTAAAGAGGGTACAAGTAGCACCCCCTTGTGGATAATCTTGGTAAAATTGATAAGATAAGATAAGATACCCAAATCTGTTCTTGAATGTCCAATTGCAAAAATATGTACAGTAATATATGAGCTAATTCACACACAAACCAGGTACATCATGCTTGATCTTGTTTTAGTACAAATATGTCTGTTCAGGAATCAGAATGAATGACTCAGAGCAACTTTTATTGCCATGCAATGATTATATGCATTGTGAAATACTAACACAGGTTTACAGACCATACTTCCAAATTGCTGGAAACACCAATATTTGTTTTAAAGGAAGGTAACAGTGCATCCATTTTATGTTACAGCCTTATTCCAAAATGGATTAAATTAATTTATGCCCTCAAAATTGTACACACAATAACCCACAATGACAGAGTGATATTTTTTTTCACATGTTTAATGTTTAACTTATTTTTTTTTTTTATCACATAGCAATTATTTTTAGTATGATGCTACAAGCTAGGCACTCCAATTTTTGGCCAGTTTCTCCCAATCATCCTTATCATTTGGATGGCACGTGCACAGCCATTTTCAGATCTCCCCAGAGATGTTCAATCAGGTTCTTGTCTGTGCTCTGGCTAGGCCACTCAGGTACATTCATCCCTATGCCACACTTTTGTTATCTTGGCTGTGTACTTAGGGTCTTTGTCCTGTTTGAAGGTAAACCTTCGTGCCAGTCTGAGGTCCAGAGCACTCTGAAGCAGGATTTCTTTAAGAATATATCTGTACATTGCTGCATTCCTTTTTACCTTGACCCAGACTAGTATTCCAGTTCCTGCTGCAAAGAACAACCCCACAGCATGTTCCTGCCACTACCTTGTTTTATTGTAGTGATGTGCCAGGTTTCATTCAGACATGATGCTCGGCATTCAGTACAAAGAGTTTAATCTTTGTTTCAAAAGACTAGATAATTTTGTTTCTCATGGTCTGAGGGTCCTTTTGCTTTTTACAGAGGAGTGCCTTCCCTCTGACTCAATGCTGAAGCGCTGTCAGAGTGACCCACAGATTGGCTGAGCAGTTAGCTTTAGGAAGAGTCCTGGTGATTCCAAATTCTTCCTTTTACAGATGATGGCGGCCATCATGTCCAATCAAATAAATTTACTACAGGTTGACTTCAATCAACTTATCAGAACAACTAAAGGATGATTAGTGGAAGCAGGATGCATCTAAGCTCAATTCTGAGTGTCATGGCAAAGGCTGTAATTTTTTTTTTTATATTTGCAAATATTGCAAACAAACATTTTTTTACTTGGTCATTACAGTCTGTTGTGTGTAGAATTCTGAGGGAAAATGAATGAAATTAATTTTGAAATAAGGCTGTAACACAACAATATGTGGAAAAAGTGAAGCGCAGTAAATACTTTCTGTGAGTTCCTGTGAATGCACTGTATTAGAAGGAATACTTTAACATTTAAAAAAATTACTGCACTTATTGTCATCATGGACAAATCATATACAGGAAATCGTTACATTTCTGCAAACATGAACCATCCATGAATTAAATTACTGCTAGATCTACCAGTTTTTGTATATTTGTAACCTTACTGTTGTTAAATTTAATATTTTTAACTTTTTGAAACACCTTCTACGTTCCAGTTTGTTAGAATTAAATGGTGATATAAAGTTATATAAAGCATAATGACATAAATATTACAATTTGGGGTCGAAAATATGAATTGAAAGTGATACATTTTGCCACTATTTTTACACACAGTGGAATTGGTCCTCTGCATTTAACCCATCCATGCAGTGAAACACACAAATACACACACACGGAGAAGTGAGCAGCCATCACAGCGCCCGGGGAGCAACTGGGGGTTAGGTGCCTTGCCTAAGGGCACTTCAGCCATGACTTGTCGCTACTTGGAATCGAACCTGCGACCTTCCGATCACAAGGCTGGTTCCTTAATCACAAGCCTACGACTGCCCTAATACGACTGCTCCTTGATGCGTGCCATCATCAAGGTTCTTAAGTAATTCTTAAGATCTTAAGATCAGATCAGATCACATTTTATGACCAGTTAATGTAAAAACCAAGAAATTCCAAAGGATTCACTTACTATTTCTTGCCACTGTATATACAACCATTAATACAATTATAATTGTTTGAGGATGAGTCAAAATAAATGCAATGTAGAGTTTATTTTAATAAGCAATCAGAATAATAAATAATTTTAAACATAATCACTCTGTTTTTAAATAAATGTTTAAATGTACTCATCTGTCAACAAGTTTCATATTCTCTGATTCCCATGTACAGGTCATTTTTAAGTTTGTGCATGAATAGTTCAAGTGTAAAGACACACTGAAGACTTGCAGACATACAAGAATTGAGCTATTTAATTGGGCTTTTGGCTTTAATAGGCTCTTAGTTTATACATTTTAAATAAACGCTGTCTTGAATTAATAAATAATGTACAATGTATACGTTATTTTTGGATTTCCTGAAATAAATCATAGAATTCTATCTCTATTTAAATTTAGTAGCTATCCAATCTGCACAAACTGATTCCTTCAGGTCGCTAATCCTAATTCTAGTTGATTTTTGGTCGTCACAGACTGCAATAAGCATGTGTCAATGGGTTTTTACAATGTAAGTGACATCATAGAGAAACGCTAAATATGATTGGAAAGGATAGGATAGTTATTGGTCATGGAAGAGCTGGATACGTTATTCCAGAAATAAGAGAAAATCCCTCGAAAATCTGATCACCCACCAGTTCTAACATACCTTGCCCCTGGTCTTGTTGGTGCCAGTAAAGTCAATGTCCCCCATATGACCGGCTGTCCAGTGGGATTTATGCGGCCGTTCTTTAGCTTTATGGGTCGACCCTTCATTAGTTTCTGCATCTTCAGAATAACACTGACAACCTAACACACTTCTGTAAAGAAGACACACCCAGACACAAATGCATATAAATTTAAACAACCAAACAAATAAAACAAGTAGAGGGTACATGCCCTATAAAAGCTTTAGTTTCCGATAAAAAATGAAATCCTTTTGCACAGAATCTCTCTTGTATCAGCTCTGGCACAAGTACCGTTTGTTGGTGGTGGAATATTATCTGTAAATTTTTAATTTCCTAGTACCTAGAATAGATCCATGCCATGTTCTTGAGTGTTTTCATTTTTTTGTGTGCAGTACACCTGTTTAAAGTTATATAATGTCTATTAACTGTTTGTATCCTTAAAACCTTCATCAATGAGCTTGCCATCCTCCCATAATGTGTCCTGATGGCATCTTTTTCCCAAGCAATCCACACACACACCTGGCAATCCTTCTAATATGAAAATTATCTCATCACCTTTTTCCAATATCTCCACAGTCCAGACCTGATGCTCATCTACCCATAATATTTGCTTTTGATTGTGGACAGGAGACAGCATAAGCATTTTTTCCTTCGCCACTGTGGCCACTGGCTTGCTCATCTGGGATAAAACCTTTTCTCTAAAGCTTCTTTGGGACAATGTCCATTGTTAAAAGCACTTTATAAATAAAACTGACTTAAATAGAATCTGACTTGTCTTCGGCTACACAGCCCCAAACACACAAAGCTGTGATACGCTGTGTTCTATAAATTATTAGAATTCATATATGCCTCAGTAGCTATTCTGTGTGCCCAAACCTAACAGGCTAGCCCTAACTTTCCATTTAGTGAACCATGAATTACCCTTTTGCTGGTTTACTGGTTTGTTGTCTTGGACCCACTATCCACTTCATAGCAAAGTTTGGCACTTAGTGCATGTATCTGAAGCCACTTCAATCCTTGCTTATATTTCCTACACAACACATGTTTTAATTAATTTCACTTGTTACCGTATATATCCATTGTAAATATATAATTATTCACTGCACCTGTCAATGGTTTTAATGTTCCACACCTTCCAGCCATTTTAATTTTTAGGCTGATCCATGTATAATGTTATATTTGCACATCATAAGATATGTAAGGAGCAATAAAAGAAAGCTGAATATTTTATAAGCCTGGGATCTTGAAATACCGTGATAGTACTCTTACCCT
>JAOUQT010090203.1:0-19925 GCA_025769995.1 Xyliphius kryptos | reverse complement strand
ACCCAGATAGGGATTCGAACCGGGAATCCCCAGCGCTGAGAGGCGAATGTGCTAACCACTAAGCCACTGTGCGGCCCAGTCTGTAGACATTTATTTTCTATTTCTATATTTCTATATTTTATATGTATATTTATATTTGTGCTTTCACATCACCTGACACTGTGAGCTGTTGCTGCTAAATGATGAGTTTGGCATGCAGGTTCTAATGGCATCAACTGGACCTACCTGAATAGATGAACCAGAAGTCCAGTGATTATCAGTGAGATAAGCTTTTAAAAAAGCTGTAAATGCAAATTGGCAAAGCTGTTCCAGTTAAAGCAATGCACCACAATAAATATAGGTCTAAAAATAGAGCAAGGGAGTGAGGGGGTGTAGGAGTCTGCTGTATTCTTTGTACACTAATGCTTCTTTAGGAGCTTAAGGGGACACTGAGCATGAGAGCTGTTACACAACAAGACATCTGTCAAAACAGTTTGTTGCTACTGGACTCGACTGAATATGTCTTCAAGGTGATTGATAGACTGAAGCAACATTTTTTCCCCCTCAGTAAAATCAGGAACATTTATAAAATATTATTATGCATAATATATACATAATATATTATATAATGATTTTGCTGTTTACACATAAAGCATTTTATGAAAAATTGTTCTTTTGTTTGTTTGCAGTATGTTCTAATATCCAGCTGGATGACACAATCAGATTATTTTTAGGAAGTAAAGTCACAGTAATTTTATAATAAATCTGCAAAAATCTGCATATTGACATATGTAAATTGCAGGTCAATATATACAGGTGCTGGTCATAAAATTGCATTATTAATTATTGTAAAAGTTGATTTATTCCATTCAAAAATAAAACTTGTATATTATATACATCCATTAAACAAAAACTGATATATTGCATGCATTTTTTGCATACGTCTGTGGTGGTTCCGGCAGCACTTACTCCAGTTGCAGTCCAATCTTTGGGAATCTCCCCTATACAGTTTTAAATGGGTTTTGTTTCACAATTCTCTCCATGGGCCGCTTCCTATCTCTGTTCCTTGTACACATTTTTTGACCACATCTTTTACTTCCCTTCTCCTCTCTATTAATGTGCTTGGACACAGAGCTCTGTGAACAGCCAGCCTCTTTAGCATTGACTTTTTGTGTCCTGCTCACCTTGTGTAAGGTGTCAAAGGTCTTCTTTTGGACAACTGTCAAGTCAGCAGTCTTTCCCATGATTGTGTAACCTACAGAACTAGACTGATAGACCATTTACAGGCATTTGCAGGTATTTTGAGTTAATTAGCTGTTTAGAGTGTGGCACCAGCTGCCTGTAATATTTTCACTAAATTTCGTTTTTTTTTTGTACTGAATTTAAGGGCTTTTATTAGTTAGCCTCTCAGCGCTGAGAATTCCTGGTTCCCTGGATGGGCATCGGAACCACTCCCCCCTCAAAATTCAAATAAATAAACGTTTGAAATATAGCTGTGTGTGTAATGAATTAATATAAATTTCACTTTTTAAATGGAACTACTGAAATAAATCACGTTTTTCACGATATTCTATTTTTATGACCAGCACCTGTAGATAAATTTGCCTATGCCACTTTACTTATTATTTAGTATTTTGCATTTTAATTCTAGTAACACTTAAATTTGTTTATATTGCATTTTATTCTTCAGCTTTTTAAGATTTACTTATTATTGTTAGTATTATGGGCGGCATGTTCGCCTCTCAGCGCTGGGAATTTCAGATTCGAATCCCGATGTGGGTGGAGTTTCCATGTTCCACGCGTGTCCACGTGGGTTATTTGGGTTCTCCGGTTTCCTCCCACAGTCCAAAAACATGGATTGAGGGTAAATCGGTTGCTCTAAATTGCCCCTGTAGTCTGTGTGTGTCCGCCCAGTGATAGATTGGTGCCGTGTCCTGGGTGTGTTTGCCCAGCGCCCGAGACGGTCTTCTCTGGATGGGCATGGGGAACCCCCCCATAGAGGATTAAGCGGAAGATAATGAATGAATGAATGTAAGTTCCCTCCAAGAATTAATAAACTATTCTGATTCTGATAATACTGTTTAAATTAATGGCACATGCCAATACACAGTGAGGGGCAGAGACAGGATTTTTTTTGGACACAACAGGTTTTATCAATACGTTGTATTTTATACAAAATGCTGCCTGATGTAACTGCTGCTCACATCTTGTTTCTGGTGCCTCTGATACTCTGTGTCACCTTTTTTCAAATATCTGCACCAAATACCTTCTCCAAGTGTCTCTGTTCCACTACTACTGAGTGGAGTCTATTCAGCCATGCCGCCCTTACAAAGTAGCAAGTATTTACAGCAAACTAATGTAAATGAATAAAGTAAAAGTCACTAAGTTTCCCTGGGGATGTTTAGTTAATTAACCTGCTCCTGTCTCTTTAAATAAGTTAATTAGCAATCGGCCTTGGTTAGTGTCTGCTTGTTCAGATTAATTGGTCACATGCCTGTGTCTTTCTTATTTATACGACACCTCAGAGCTCTTTCATTCCCCATTCTGTGTGTTTTTGGTCGCCCATGTTGGTTTCTGGCGGTTTAATAAAATAATCTATATTTGGACCTATGTCTGGCTTTTACTCTGAACACACAGGCCAGGTGTAGCACTATGTCATTACATTATGTAATTTTAACGACGCTTTTATCCAACACAACATGATGAGTGGGGTCAGACCCCAGGCCCAGCTTTGGTGGACTCAGGGTTTGAACCACAAATCTTCCGATTGCCCAACACCTTAACCACTGAGCTACCACACCACAGGGACTGGTCATCAAATTAGAATATCATGAAAAATTGTTTGTTTCAGTAATTCCAATTAAAAAGTTGAATTTGGGTATTATATTTATTCGTTAGGCAGCACGGTGGCTTAGTGGTTAGCACATTCGCCTCTCAGCGCTGGGGATTCCTGGTTCGAATCCCTAGTGGAGTTTGCATGGTCTCCCCATGTCTGTGTGGGTTTCCTCCAGGTTCTCCGGTTTCTTCCCACATTCAAAAAACATGAAGGTAAATTAAATGCTCTTAATTGCCCTGTATGTGTGTGTGAGTGAGTGTGTACCCAGCGATGGATTGGCGCCCTGTCCTGGGTGCATCTGCCCAGCGTCCGAGATGTTCTCCACTGGATGGGCATGGGGAACCGCCCCCCGCTCCCCCGCGACCCTCATAAAGGAATAAGCGGAAGATAATGAATAAATTAATATTTATTCATTACGTAATGAATGGATGAATGAATGAATTAATCTAATGGATTGTTGACATCACCACTTCCTGAGTTTGCTACTTTACCAAATGTTAAAAACCTGAATCATGTGAACCGTTCACTAAATCACAGCAAGCGAGCCCACTTACGACCTCAATCACGTCATCCTCCGAGGAAACCTTGAGTATTAAAAATAGACTTTGGAGAAATCTCCAAATAGCCTCATCTGAAACACAGTGTGCCTGACGATCAAATGAAGCCGCTGTTTTATGCCCTCAGTAGTGCGCTTCTGTAGGGAGCGCACAGCATGTCAGAATGGAGCCGCGTGCCAAAGACGTTTCTTTTATTTTTACCAGACCATTACCACGGTGTTGTGAGTTGCTAAGCAACCCGGGCACGCACGTACTCACGTCATTTCCTGTTCAGAGCTGGCTGGTGCGCTCCGCGCTGCTCGCCGAGTCGGATGCGTGCGCACTAGGCGCTCGCGCTCTGGCGCTGAACGCAGAGGAAAGTTACGGCGCGCGCAAATCCTTAACTTCAGATTGTTGTGAGGGTTGTAAGATGCTTACATTTATTCTACAGCTTCTGGTAACTCATTTGTTGGGACTGAATTCTTTCAAACCAGCGGTCAGAATTTGGACATCTGCAGAATTTCGGTCCCTGGTTGGCTGCGGATTTTAAACCTGGTTCTGCAGAGACACGTCTGATTTAATCATTAGGTAGCATATGAATTTTGTTCCTTCATCACACTTTTTAATTCTTATATCCAACTCGTCATTTATTCCTTCATCATGTTTTGTATCATGTTTTGTTTGCGCCTTTTAACATTTATGCGCAGTTATGTGCCTTTTGTGGAGACGTTTTTAGTTAATTCGAGCTTTGCTGACTTCTAAGAACTAAACACCCCGCTGCTGTTGTGATAGTTAAGATGTGCTTTTGATTTTGATTTATTCTACGACTTTTGGTAACTAGTTTGTTAGGATTGAATGCTTAAAAATCAGCGGTCAGAATTTGGACATCCTGCAGAACTTCGGAACTGTGGATTTAAACCTGGTTCTGCAGAAAGCATCAATTTCACATCTGATTTAATAATTATGTGGAATACAAATTGTTTTGTTTTTGTATCACGCTTTCTAATCTTATATCCAGCTCGTAATTCATTCATGGTATAGAGTTGTTGCTGTATAGAGTTACTGCTGATTATAGATTTATTCCTGGTAGAGTTATTGCTGTTATAGAGTTGTTTCTGGTATAGAGTTATTGCTGGTATAGAGTTATTTCTGATATAGATTTATTCCTGTTATAGAGTTGGTGCTAGTATAGAGTTATTGCTGGTATAGAGTTTTTGCTGGTATAGAGTTTTTGCTGGTATAGAGTTGGTGCTGGTATAAAGTTATTGCTGGTATAGAGTTATTGCTGGTATAGAGTTATTGCTGGTATAGAGTTGGTGCTGGTATAGAGTTATTGCTGGTATAGAGTTATTGCTGGTATAGAGTTTTTGCTGGTATAGAGATATTGCTGATTATAGATTGATTTCTGGTATAGAGTTATTGCTGAATCTAGATTTGTTGCTGATTATAGGTTTATTCTTGGTATGGAGTTATTGCTGGTATAGAGTTGTTGCTGGTATAGAATTATTGCTGATATAGATTTATTCCTGGTATAGAGTTATTGCTGTTATAGTTATTGTTGGTATAGAGTTGTTGCTGGTATAGAGTTATTGCTGATATAGATTTATTACTGGTATAGAGTTATTGCTGGTATGGAGTTTTAATGAAGTGATTGCGCTTTTTGTGCAGAGCTTGTTTCACTTGCTTTGCTGACTCTTCAGACCTACGGACGTCAGATTTGGGGTGAACGGACAGGACGACGGGAACTTGTGATGTCTGAGTTCACGCGCTCTTTTGAGTCGGTGCTACCCCGGCGACGTGGCGCGCTCTGGGACTGAGGGGCGCAGCGCGGTAAAGATGAGCGCCGAACTGGAGCGCACGTCTCCAAAGCCGCGCGCGCTCTCGGCCGGTTCCGGGGGCCGCGCGCTCTCCGTCAACGTGCAGCGGCTCCACGATGCCCTCCACGTGCTGCTGAGCGACGCCGAGCGCGAGCAGTTCGCGCACTGCCTGAGCGTCTACCACGCCAAGCGCAACGTGTTCGACTTAGTGCAGACGCTCAGGGTGATCCTAGACTCCGCGCGGAAGAGGCAGCTGCTGCCCATGCTGCGCCTCGTGCTCCCGCGCGCGGACCAGCTGCTGTTCGACCAGTACACCTCAGAGGGTCTGTACCTGAAGAGCGAAGCGCCCCCACCTGCCCTGGACGGCATTCCAAACCCCCACCCGCGCGCCCCAATGGTGCATTTTGCCAGCGAACAAGATTTCAGCACCGCGGGTCAGGGAACAGCGCCCACGGAGGTAATTGAGGACACCCGGCACGTGACTCTGAAGCGCAGCAAGAGCCATGAGGGTTTGGGCTTCAGCATCCGTGGAGGTGCAGAGCACGGGGTGGGCATCTACGTGTCCCTGGTGGAGCCTGGCTCCTCTGCGGAGAGAGAGGGCCTTCGTGTGGGGGATCAGATCATCAGAGTCAATGAGGTGGAGTTCAGCCTGGTCACTCACGCAGAAGCAGTTAAGGTCAGTATGTTTGTGTGTTTGCCTGTGTATCATACACTAAAACGTTTGTATATTGGACATCTCTTCATTGGGTTTAATAATACAGCAAACTGATTTTTAAACAAATCTTACAACTTCTTGACAAACGATGGTTTTGTTTGGTATTGGTATTGTTTTTAAAAGACCTCTGGGGGAAGGTGGTGTAACTCCATATTGGATGCTCTGTAAAAAATTTTGACTTTTGTACTTACACACAGAGGAATTTGTCCTCCACATTTAACCCATCCATGCAGTGACCCCCCCCCCCCACACACACACACAGAGTGTATACACCCTGTATAGGACACCCAGAATTTCAGATCACAAGGCTGCTTTCTTAACACAACATTTAAAGTACAAAACTTATGAACACTTAATAATTCATATTATTAGTAAATTTTGTATGGTGGCACAGTGGCACACATTCGCTTCTCAGTGCTGGGGATTCCTGGTTCCAAATCCAATCTGGGTGGAGTTTCCATGTCCTTCCCATGTCTGCATGGGTTTCCTCTGGGTTCTCTGGGTTCTGCCCACAGTCTTGAAACATGGATTAAAAGTGAATTTAATTATCTACATTGCCTCGTATAGCGTGTGTGTGATTGTGTGTGTGAGTATGCCCAGCGATAGATTGGTGCCCTGTCCTCTGTGTATTTACCCAGTGCCCGAGACGTCCTCCCCAGATGGGCACGGGGAACCCCCCTGCGAACTTAGTAGAGAATTAGGCAAAAAATAATGAATGAAGTAGTATATTTTGAAAAACAAAATACAAAATGTGGAAATTGTCATGGATTAGTGCAATTATAATGTAAATAGAGAGATAGTGAGAGAGAGTGGTAGCTCAGTGGTTAGGGTGTTGGACTATCAATTAGAAGGTTGGGGGTTCAAATCTCAGGACCACTGAAATTACCAATGTGGGTCCTTGAGCAAGACCTCGTTATACAATTTGCTAAATGATTACAGGTCGAGCCACGGAGTTACACCTGATCCACGTACTGACCACTTTTAACAGAGTTTCTTCAAATTAGACTTTAAACATAATAGGCGTTATGGTGGCTTAGTGGTTAGCATGTCCACCTCTCAGCACCGGGTATTTCCATGTTCTCCCTGTGTCTTTGTGGGTTTTCTCTGGGTTCTTCGGTTTCCTCCCACAGTCCAAAAATGTGGATTGAGGGGATCCGGCTGTTCTGTTATAATTGCTCCCCTATAGTCTCTGTGTTGGTTGTGTAAGGAAGGGCATCCAGCGTAAAACACTTGGCCAAGTTTAATATGTGAGTTCATTGCTATGGCGACACCTGAATTATAAAGCGGAAAACACCAAAAGAAAAAGCCTTTAAACATAATATAACTTATGTTTAACAACGCTTTAGTGGTTTAGACTGTTATAAAGTCAGGCCTACTGATAATTTCTGATTACACCAGATTTGAAAAAGCATGTATTCAGTCAATTCAGCCTCGCACTAAAAGACCAATCTTTTGTCCTGATTTAATTTTTTGTAAGAACAGCCACTGAAAAGGGTCTCACTGTAGTATGTGGTGAGTAAATAAAAGGCAAGCTACCCAAAATCATAATATATTACTTGTACACTGCAAATGGATCCCATACAGACTGTACAGTGTATTCTTTTTTAACCATTATACATCCTTGGGCCTTCTTTTCAAGTCACACTGTGTTCTACTGAATTTGCCAAATTGCAAAGTACATGCTCTTACAGAGGTGCATCTTTTCTTCATTCTGTGTTCTTTTTTGTCTATAGACGAAATATATATTTTTATCTCACTTACTGTTTGCTGTATTCAAAACATAAGTATAATTTCCACACGATATGATTTTCCAACATATTTATATACAGAGACGAAAATTATCAGGAATACACTAATAGATTTAAAAACTCTACTGAATTTTCTAATCAAGAACTCCTAAACTCCAAAGGTTGTAGGAATAGGGTTTAAACTGTCTTAAAGGAAACTGCTTGCACAACCACTTATGGTATAGATTTAAATCCCAATGATGCTGTAGACATTTAGAGCTGAGTGTGCTAGATCTCAAACATCCAAATATATACAATACAGTGCCTTGCAAAAGTATTTAACCCTCTTTTCATTTTGTTACTTTACAACCAGGAATTCAAAGGGATTATTACAAGGGGCTGCATCATTTCATTTACAGACCATGCTTACAACTTTGAACTTTTTATATGTTTAAATTGTGAAGCAAATAACAAATAGGACAAAATAACTGAAAACTTGTGTGCATAAGTATTCACCCCCAGTACTTTGCAGAGCCACCTCTCTATGAAGCCCAGCTCTATAGAGTGTATAGCTTATTGTGGTCGTATTTACATTTACATTACATGTCGTCATTTAACAGACGCTTTTATCCAAAGCGACTTACAAATGAGATAGCAACCCATGAGAGAACAACTCAAAAAGAGAACAAGAAGTCAGTAGTTTAGGAAAAAACAGTGCACATTATTAGATCTGGCTCTGTTTTTTATAGGAAGTGTTTGTGGAAGAGGTGTGTTTTGAGAATTTTTTTAAATTTGCTGAGTGAGTCAACCTTGTGAATGGTGTTGGGAAGATCATTCCACCATTTGGCAGTGGTCATATGAACAGATACAACAGTTTGTGCTTGTGAACTCTGCAGCTCCTTCAGGGTTACTTTTGGTCTCTGTGCTGCCTCCCTGATTAATGCCCTCCCTGACCTGTCTGAGAATTTTGTTGGACAGCCCCCTCTTGGCAGATTTCTTGTGGTGCATTGTTCTTTCCATTTGATGACAATGCATTTGATAGTGCTCTGTGGGATCACCAGAAAAACAGATATTTTTTATAACACAACTTTGTCCCTGACTTGTTTGGAGTTCTCCTTGGTCTTCATGGTGTTGTTTGGTTAGCTTAATGGTGTTACAGCCTCTGGGGCCTTTCAGAAAAGGCGTGCATATTCTAACAGATTAGATTGATTGACACTTTTGAGAACTTTTTAGGGGCTTCATAACAAAGGGGGTGAATACGTATGAACATATGCAATAGTTTATTTGTGCTGATGCATCACATTCAATTCAGATAAAAAAAAAAAAGCAAAATAGGTTAAAAAACAAGGGTGGCGAATACTTTTGCAAGGCACTGTATATACTCATGTGAAAAGAAAAATAAGTTTATATAATTAGACAGAATACCAAATTGGAATAATAACCTAAAATAAAATTTAAATGTGATGAATTGGACATATTCGTAATTCTGGAGTGATTTTATTTAGGTTTGTTATTAATTGACTGTTTTAAAGTGTCCGCTTGATCTAGATCTTTCTTTTTGATGCAATTAAACTTGCATGGTGCCTTAGTGGTTAGCATATTTCCTTATTAGCGCTGGGGATTCCCGGATCTTAATCTCAATCTGGGTGGAATTTCTATTTTCTCCATTTTTGCATGGGTTTTCTTTGGGTTCTCTGGTTTTTCTGAGGTGACGTCTTGAGGTATCCCCGTCTCCTTATCTATAGCACTGCCGGAGCCCTGCGGATACGATAATTATGAAAAGGAACACAGACTTCTGTTGTACTGACAGCGTTGCAGTCCTGGAGGAGGGAATCATATAGTTTGTGTATTTTTTAATATTGTTTAATATGAACATAAATGGACTATATAGACAAACATAGACTGATCTATACACAATCTGTACATAGCTGTCCTGCATTGTGATGCTGCCCGGCCGCTCAAGAGGATGAGTCCTCCACTGAACCTTTGTCCTCCCAAGGTTCGCTTCCTAAAAAATAACATCACAGAGTTTTTTTTTGCCACTGTCACTTTGGCTTGCTCTTTGGGGGTTTAGGCTTTGAACTCTGTATTGCTGCTCTGTGACAACACACTGTTGTAAAAAGCGCTATGTAAATAAATTACATGAACTTGTTTTCCCCCACAGTCCAAAGTCCCCACACTTGCTAACAGGTAAACACAGACAAGATTCGTTTGTTTACATGTTCTCCTGCTGTCTAGATATGTTTCCTTTCACGGTTTCATAAAAATTACCAGTATGTCAATTAGCGAGGCTGACAGCATTTAAAGTGTAATTGTTTTTGTCTTTTTGTGTAATCTGAAGTGATGGACGGAAGACCTTTCCATGTTGTTTCTCTGTTTTTTACCTTATGAGTGCTAAGATAGACACCCTCCTCAACCACATTTAGTTTAATGGTTCAAAAATAAATATGAATGCATGTTTTGAAGCATGAGCTATTGACATTGAAGATACAAACATGCTGTCTATCTGTATAAAAATTGTCATTGTCTATTCACAGTAGTAACTAATCGCTGGGTTGATATTGCTGTAGTGATTTTCTAATTAATATATTACTAGCTGACCCGCAGCATAGCATACGCCGCATAATAGAGCCCTTTCCCAGTATAAAGTTGCCGGTCCTATTCCCAAAGCTCTGGAAGTATTTATGTAGTCAGCATATTGTTGAGCAGACTGTATAACTAGGCTTCTGTGACTAAGAAAAACAGATAGCACATCTCAAAAGGTATCCCAATGTTGGCAAACAAAGGTTACAGCCATATTGCGAAGTTCGAGAGCAACAGTTTCATTAATGACATCTTTCCATAAATTGAAGAAATTTTATGAAACAAAAGGGAAGGTGGGGCTCCGTCATGCGTATCCCGTGGTTCAGCAGTGTAAATAGAAGAGTGGGGATTTGTTATGCGCATCCCATGGTTTGGCTACTTAGTCCTTTTTATATATAGCATATAGATGAAACAAGCCATGGGTTGGATGAAATTTGCCTTCCTGTGGCATTAGACCTTCAGTTTACACATTCCTGCCTTAGATTGTTTTTAGAAAAGAAACTTCATTCTACATGAAAAATAACATTACATCCAAGGACGTCCAAATATCAGGATCTCTGCGTAAGCTGAACATCACAATGACTTCCAACTGGAAAAGGATGAATTTGTTAATAGGTTAAAAATGTATGAACACTACAGGTGACATAGTCATCGGTTCAAGTATATAAAAAAAGCATAGTCCTGAGCCTGGTAACTAGGACACAACTGTGCTGTTCTTTATCTTGGCCTCTGTTGCTAAGCCTCTAGCAAAGGTGATAACTAGCATCTCTGTCACACTCGGTGCCCTCTTCTGCCCTTTCACTACCATTTTTTTTACCTTTTTAATGTGTAATTTACGATAAATGGACAAGTGAATAAAATCATGCTTATGAATGAAGGAAACATTCAGAGCACATTAGCATCATGACAAATAAAGCAGCTTTGCTTGCCAGATGTGATATTTATTGTACATGGCATCTATTAATTTTGCCCAAGCTTGTGTGTTATGTTTTTAGTATAAAAATAAATGCAGTTTATAATGACATAACAGCTAGAGATAGTAATATGTTCAAGAGGGGAATAATGATAGGCATCTATCTTGTCCTTTCTAGCTCTGACTCTGTGACTGTGTGTGGGCTGCTAGCAATGTGCTTGTTTTCGAAAACTAATTCTAGGCTGTACTATTGCAAAGTGTATTATTCTCTCTCTCTCATTTTTTTACAGACTCTTGCTCTTATTCGCTCACATGTCCTAGCTTATCTTTTGCCTTTTGTTAACTTGCCAGTTTAAGTAATGCAAATCTTAATACCCTGTCAGAATTCAGTTCTTGGGGAAACAGTATTAAAGCTGTACCCCGTATCTCACTTACCAGAATGCAGCTTGTCATCCCTCTGGCGCTTACCTGTCAAAGAGACATTATAATAAACCTTCATTTGTATTTTAAATTAAATATTGTAGGACATTATTACCCAGATTTTTGAATCAGGAACCCCAGCACTGAGAGGTGAAATATAAAGTTTAAATATAAAGGTTTGAGCAAAGAAGCGCCAGTCCTAAAAGCTTCTAGAGTAAACTATGCAGATGTTTCACATGATGTTCTCTCTTAGGTATCAAGCTTTCCAGACAATCCATAATTAAATTCAATTTTAACTCATACCTTAAGAAGAAGTTGAAATTTTTCCAGCCCTGACTGTGGCACCTCCGAGTGTAATTGTTTCTGACTAATTGGGTTGGCACGCTAAGCTAATAGAGGTGTAGAGCATCGCTCCTGTTGAGAGCCGCTGTGCTTTGTTATTCATCGGTTCCATTCTGTTTCTCATCAGAAGCTATATAATTCATAGCAGCATTTAATTAAGCAGATGATCTTTAAGGCAGGACACACAGAGACATAAATGTCCTTCATTTTTTCTGTTATTCCATAGAGCTTACTTCAAGTGACTTTAAAGTCTGGCTTCAGGGCTGCTTGTGTTATGGGGTGGTAGTTATTGAATAATCCATGTAACAGCAAATGATTACTTCTATTGCTTATTCAAAAGGAACAGATGTTCTTCTGTGATTTCTTCTTTATGCTTTTTGCAAGGGTCTGAAGGGGGGTAGATCCTGGGTAGCACTGAATATGACATGATTACGTTTTTCTAAAGTTCTTTTAAAAGTTTTAAGAATTCTACATTCAAACAGCTTTTAATATTACTTAAAAATAAGTGCTGACAATCTTACAGAGCATTAGTAATAAGTTAGCATTTCCTTTGCTGTTAGCTGGTTTACTGTTAACACTGTTGTGATTTTCTAACTGCCGCTAAAAACTTTAGCATAATTGTTTTTCTTCTATTTTTCTTCTATTTGTACAGACAATCATATTCATTCAAAAAAAAAATTTTTTGCTTTTTATTTATTTGCAACCAGTTTAAATGATTACTGATAATCTGTGTTGTCACACAAACAGTGTATCCCACAGCCAGAAGCTAAATATACCAAAAAATCTGTCAAATTCTTGTATTTTAATTTCACTTTTTAAAATTGATTTTTAATTTACTATAACATAGACAGACAGACAGACAGACAGACAGATATTAACATGTTTTCGACATGTTTTAGGCTTATGAAAACACATATTTAACTTGATTTCGTTTATACAGTTAAAGAGTGATTGACCGAAATGTTTTCTGACTAGTATATTTTACCTGTAATAGTTACTCTAAATATAATGCAGTTACATTTCTACCCTGGGGCTGGCAAAAAACTATTTTTGTCCTTCAAAATATTGTATTGGCAGCAGAAATGCTACTGGATACTGAATAGAAGCAGTCAAAGACACGGCAGGTGCTCGCATAAACCTGTTCAGCCCACATGGGAGTCATGTAGCTGGCTGTGGTGTGCATGACAAAGAAGTATTGCTTAATGACTTGTTAAATGAATAGGGGAAATACTAACAGCATTAGAATTCATTTTGTAATACAAATTTGAAAAATTTGGATTAGCATTTGGAAATAAAATGTATATACAAACCGGATTCCAAAAAATTTGAAACACTAAACAAATTGTGAATAAAAACTGAATGCAATGATGTGGCGGTGCCAAGATCTAATATTTTTTTCAGAATAGAACACAAATCACAGATCAAAAGTCTAAACTGAGAGAATGTAGCATTTTAAGGGAAAAATATGTTGTTTCAAAATTTCGTGGTGTCAACAAAGCCATTTTTACCACTGTGTGGCATCCCCCTTCTTCTTACAACACTCAACAGACGTCTGGGGACAGAGGAGACCAATTTCTCAAGTTGACATGTCTAATGCAGGCCTCTAACTCTTCAATCGTCTTGGGCCTTTTTTGTCGCACCTTCCTTTTTACGATGCACCAAATGTTCTCTATAGGTGAAAGATCTGGACTGCAGACTGGCCATTTCAGTACCCGGATCCTTCTCCTACGTAGCCATGATGTAATTGCTGTAGAATGTGGTCTGGCATTATCTTGTTGAAAAATGCAGTGAAAGAGATGAGGTCTAGATGGGAGCATATGTTGTTTAGAACCTTAACATAGTTCTCTGCATTAATGGTGCTTAATTATCCTTGTCCTCTTTGGTCCGGATGACGTGGCATCCCAGTGTTCCATAAAGAACTTCAAATCTTGACTCATCTGACTACAGAACAGTCTTCCATTTTGCCACACTCAATTTTAAAAGACCCCTGGCCCGGTGCAAACATCTGCGCTTGTGGAGCTTGCTTAGAAATGGCTTTCTCTTTGCACTGTAGAGTTTCAGCTGGCAACGGTTGATGGCACAGGGGATTGTGTATACTGACAATGCTTTTTTTGGAATTACTCCTGAGCCCATTCTGTTATTTCCTTGACATTCCTGTTTGAGGTGCAGTGACGTTTAAGAACCCGGAGATCACAAGCATCCAGTAGTGTTTTACAGCCTTGACCCTTACGTACAGCGATTGTTCCAGATTCTCTGAATCTTTTGATGATGATAGCTTAAAAGTCTTTGCTATTTTACGCTGGGTAACACCATTCTGGTATTGCCACACAACAGTGGTGGAATTGGTGATCCTCTTACCATCTGGGCTTCAGAGCGACACTGACACTCTGAGAAGCCCTTTTTATTCCCAATCATGTTGTTTTTTGACCTAATTAGTGTTAATTGGTCTTCTAGATGTTCGTTATATGCTCGATTTCCTTATTACAACCACTTATTGCTACTTGTTCCAACTTTTTTGGGATTTGTTGAGACATTTTGTATCAACATATTGCTCCTTTAGAATGTTAAATTTATTCAGATTATACTTTTAATCTGTCATCTATGTTCTATTATGGATAAAATATTGACATTTGCCATCTCCACACCATTGCATTCAGTTTTTATTCACACTGTTTTGTGACCCAACTTTTTTGGAATCCGGTTTATACATCACATATGTGCATTTATAAAAAAAATAGACAGTATGCATCTTTTATTCATTCATTATCTTCCACCTTAATCCTCTATTTAGTGTCCAGGGTGGGGTAGAGTGTTCCCCATGCTCATCCAGGTGAGGATGCTTCGGTGCTGGGCGGATACACCCAGGACAGGCGCCAGTCTAATCGCTGGGCACACACACACTTATTCATACACACAGATTATATAGGGCAATTTAGAGTAGCCAATTTACCTTGAATCGATGTTTTTGGACTGTTGGAGGAATCCAGAGAACCCAGTTTTGAAAAAAACAGTATGCATCTTTTCATTCATTCATTCATTATCTTCCGCTTATTCCTTTATGAGGGTCGCGGGGGGATTCCCCATGCCCATCCAGTGGAGAACGTCTTGGGCGCTGGGCAGATACATCCAGGACAGGGCGCCAATCCATCGCTGGGCACAGTATGCGTCTTATTTTTTTTAAATACAGTATATTGTATTTTAGCCATCTAATTTCTTTATTAAAGGGACATGTTTTGGAGACTAATTTAGGTAATTTAAGGTAAGATTTAGATGGTTTGGACAGGGGAGCTTTATGTTGGTAAAAGAATGCTGAAGATGACACCAGGGAGGAAGTGGTGAGGAAGGCCAAGCTGGAGGTTTATGAATATAGTATGGGAGAATATGCAGGTGGTTGGAGAGACAGAGGGGGACAGTTAAAACATGGAGAATTATAATCTGCTATGGCACCTTCTAATAGAAACAGCTAAAAGAATAAATACAATTAGAAAAAATACATTAATTAAAATAAATACAACTTCATTAGACAATGAAACGGCCAGAATTTAACAGTGACTTCTATTAAACTTTTTTAGCTGTTGTAGTTATTATAACCAGACATTACCTGTACTGCATCTTATGTTAGAAATTCATATCCAATGAAGAAGAACCTGGATCTTAATGGTATCTGATGATGTTACATTTCGAAACAAGATTGATTCATTATTGATTGATTAATGCCGTTATTAGTCCCACAAGGGGAAATTCGGGTAAAGAATGGTGGTAAAAAAAAAACAACTCAGCACTCACAATGTGTCCTAATGGAGCACAGTGTGGGAACATGAAAAAAACACACCTTATGCACACACAAGCACATAAACACAATTGGGGGCAGGTACTAGGTGCACTCGACCCAGCTAAACATACAACACAGCACAGGGTCTTCAGCATGTGCACATGTGCACATTTCCGAAGTGGAGCCAAGGAGGCATGGCCACATTTAGGAAAAAAATAGTTGCTTGTCAGAATGCGGAGTGCAGCAGGTTTCTATAATGACAATCAATCTGGAGGGATTTGTTTTTCTTTCCTACACCAGCGGCCGCCGGGAGTCCAGAGTCAGCTCAACTGAGATAGGAGCAGGGTAGTCAAAATGTCAGATTAGATTCAGTCCTTATGGGTAATTTTCTAGGCTTTTATCCCCATTTTTTTATGTATTTTAATTCCAATTCTTATATTCTTAACTGCAGAGCTTTGAGAGTCTCCAAGATTGAAAACTCACCTAACCATGCATTAAAAACATTTTGGGAACAAAAAATGGCCTTCCCCAAAATGTTCTCTATGTAAGAAGCATATAGTTATCCAGAATGCTCGATTTTATTCATATGTGGCAATGACCCTAAATAAAACGCCTACATTCAGTGAGTTAAAGGTGTATCCAAGGACATTTATCTGTATAGTCTACCTTAAAATGTTTTAAATTATAATTTCTGTTTTATTTCTTTTATTATGACAAAGTCTCATTGACAATTGTCCTACTATTCTTTAAAGCTCATGTTTATTGTAGGCTAAATATCTACCCCTAACCCAGACCGTATTAAGGACAAAATGCTTAAAGAGAATTATTACATAATCATATCTAAAGGACATCTGCTTGTTTTCTTTTGTTAGTACCCATTCATTTTTTGTATCTCTGTTTAATTTGTTGTGATTAATTCCAGATGATAGTGTAAAACCTTTTCATAATGAGCATAAATCCTAAAGACGAAGTGCGTATTACTAGTTTGGTGCTTCTAAAAGGACAGGCGAGGCTGTTCTTGTTGCTCTTGCTGTCATATTTAATGGCAGGCTATCTAATTTGCTCGCATCCTATCTGCACTGTCATGCCGCCCTTTCATTTTGTCTCCTGTCATCCCTGGAGATCGTTCATATTCCCTGCCTTGCACTCATCTGGAATATAAACTGAACATTTTCTTGGTCTCCTTCTCCCTCTAGTAGATACTCTCAAATCTACAATTCTACTTTTCTGTTTACTGAGAATGTGCAACCTGAATCGAGGGTGTAAAGTTGAGTCAAGGTGAATTTTGGATTCAAGCACCTATTCTGAGTTTGCATGCAGGTCTTGTAATGAACTGCCACTCAACTTCTATTCAACTTCTACATCATTGTAAATAACACAGGCTTCATTTACCAGGTTTAAGGTTTAAGAATGATTTATTTATTCGGGCTAATCATCACCATTTCTATATAGCAATAAACATGCAATGCAAATTGGCTACTAAGATAATCATGACTCATTTATACTTCCAAATTGATTTTGAGGACACATTTGATGACTTGGTGCTTAATCCAGTCACATATTGTGTTCTTTGGTAAGAATGTCTGACTGTTTTCTGAATCACTGGCCTAATTTATTGCATCTGACATGCTGCGTGTTATCTAGTTTTTTTCTTTCTTTGATTTTCTAGCACTAATTAATTTTAGCTTTTGTTTTGTGCTGTCAAAATGATATGCACACTTCATAACACCACCAATGCATTTTACTACATGAGACATTTTCAAAACAAAAAAGTTAGGTTTATATACAGACTTTGAATAACCACTTTATAAGACTTTATAGGACAGCAGACAGTTCCATATTGTGCCAAAAAATAAGATTCCATTTGTTTAAGGTAGGAAATAAAAGGTCAGGGTAGGTCACTTAAAGCAGGTGTGCCCACACTTTTCTGGAGTGAGATCTACTTTTTCCAGTTCATTGTAATCTACCAGGATTTTTAAAGCTTTGTTTAAACCTTTTTTACACACATCATGTTGATATCTTTAGCAATACAAAGCAATCACTGAAAAAATTACACTATTGTTTTGATAAATTGCAATCAATTCTGTCAGCCAGGTGGGAAGAGTCTGAACAGTAGCTGCCGATGCCAATTCTCGAACAGGCGTGCATGTATAAGTGCTACTGATAATAACAACACTGATGAGCACAGTTAACCGAGACACTTGTCCTTTAGTTCTCGAACCTGTGAAGTGTTTCACAGCGATCAACCAATGTGTATAGTGCGATCGATGTATTGGGCACACCTGTGAAAGTGTACAAGTACAACTAAGGCCAGTAGGGCATCATTCCATACGATTTTGAAATGGTGGAGCCAACAAACATAACTAGGCTAGACAGGTGTAAGGTAGGTACTCTAAAAGTACTCTAAAAAAAGAACTTCTGAATTACATTACATTACAGTAAGTTCTTTTGCAAATGCTTTTATTTAATCGACTTGGTGGTTATGGTCAAAAAAGCCCAGGGTAAGCCATGATGCAGCCCACCTGGAGCAATAAGAGTTAAGGACTTTGCTTAAGAACCCACACTGATAACTTAAATGGACTTCGAACCTTCAGATTAATAGTCCTACACCTGAACCACTGAGCTACTACGCCCCACATATTATCATATACAGCATATAAATTACAAGTTAAATAGATTAAAGACATTGTAGAGTACAGACTGCTATTAAGAGGGCTGATGATAAATAATTCTGTAAGTAATCAGGGTCCAAATAACCTTGAGTTAAGATAATGAATCCCATTCAGGGACGAATCAGGTTACAGCATTTTGAATAGTGTAAGGACTTTCTGTTCTGGTTCTATAACAAATTTGCATATTGAAGGCAAAACATCTTGCTTGATGCCAAGGTCACGGTTTGTAAATACATAGTGCATAGGTGACCACAGCTGTAGCTGTTTTACATTCTTTTCTTGTTTCCATCCCAAATGACTGGGAAAGTTTTACTAGAATGAGGTTTTTGCCTGAAAAAAAAGGAACTTTTAATGAAAGATCTGTTATTCTTTGTGTGTATAAGATAGCATCACATAACAGCAAGCCTATAGTGTCCGAGTCAGGTCAGATAAAAAAGATCACATCAAAGAAACAGACAGGAAGAAGAGCAGCAGAAAAAAGATGCATTTCTTCATGCTGATTAAAAGTGACAGCTAATTTACCTGTCCTCTCTAAAGCATAACCATCAGTAGAGTTGCATTTAAACGATGCATAACTTGTCCTCCAGCTGAAGGAAAGTGTGACTCGTTTTTTTTTTTAATTTAAACAAAGTGCACACATCTTTCTGATGCAGACTGTAATATTCTCTGAGAAATGTCAAAAGTCTAACTTCTAAAATCTAGATAGTGCAGCTCAAGTAGGTCCTGGGATCTGACTCCCTGTACAGGTTGCTAAGGTTCTCCTTGTATGGGGTTTGCATGTTCTCCCTGTGTCTGTGTGGGTTCTTTTAAGAGTTCTAGTTATGTTTTAGTTTCTCTATGTCTTGAAAGGTAAGTACTAATCCAAAGTAAGTATCTTGACAATAAAGAATATGAAGGAAAGCAATTAAAATAATGTTGCTAACTGCACGTTAAATAAGAGGCCATAATCAATATAAAATGAAAACAAATCATGTAGACATAATCAAAAGTATAGAGAAAACTACAGGACTTTTTATGGCATTGTGCTTCTTCTATGACATTTTGGACTGTGTCTGCGGAAGTCTTTTCTCATTATACATGAATATGATTGATGAGTGGACACAAAGCATCATATAAACCTTTTCATTATTTTGGTTTTGGACTGGCAGCACACCTCGTCAAACGCCACGCCACGCTATCTTCCCATTATGGATTGTCACTAACTCACTATTGTCCTCCAACTTTCTTTATACTTCACAAGGGAAGAAAATTCATCAATTCATCATGTTGATGGCTCCACAATCTTTCCAACTGACTCCCTTATCTTGGTTTCTTAATAGACAATCATGTTAAACTTTCAGATCAGGTCACGAAAACTGCTCATCCCTGCAGATTCATTCAGTATAATAACATCAGGAAAATCCGATCTTTTCTAACAGAACAGGCTACTCAGCTGCTGGTCCAAGCCCTCATCCTATACCGGCTCGACTATCGAAATGCTCTGCTTGCTGGTCTCCCAACTTCCACAATCAGACCTACATTTGGTTCAAAACTCTGCAGCCCGACTCGTGTTCAACCAGCCAAAGCGAACTCATGTCACTCCATTACTCATCTCTCTCCATTGGCTTCCTGTA
>JAOUQT010090026.1:0-61144 GCA_025769995.1 Xyliphius kryptos | reverse complement strand
AGTGCAACAAACTCACGCCAGAAATTTAGTGAGGATCTCTGAATGATCCAATGTTGACCTAAATGAAAGATGATGATAAATAGAATCCACATGTGTGTAATCAAGTCTCCGCACCTGCTCTGTGATGGTCTCAGTTCTGTTTAAAGCGCAGAGAGCATCATGAAGACCAAGGAACACACCAGGCAGGTCTGAGATACTGTTGTGAAGAAGTTTAAAGCCGGATTTGGATACAAAAAGATTTCCCAAGCTTTAAACATCTCAGGAAGTGCTGTGTAAGTGATCATATTGATATGAAAGGAGTATCAGACCACTGCAAATCTACCAAGACCCGGCAGTCCCTCTAAACGTTTAGCTCAAATAAGAAGACTGATCAGAGATGCAGCCAAGAGGCCCGTGATCACTCTGGATGAACTGCAGAGGTCTACAGCTGAGGTGAAAGATTCTGTCCATAGGACAACAATTAGTCGTACACTGCACAAATCTGGCCTTTATGAAAGAGAGGCAAGGAGAAAGCCATTTCTCAAAGATATCAATAAAAAGTCTCGTTTAAAGTTTTCCATAAGCCACCTGGGAGACACCAAACATGTGAAAGAAGGTGCTCTGGTCAGATGAAACCAAAATTTAAACTGTCAAACGCGATGGTGGCAGCATCATGGTTTAGGCCTGCTTTTCTTTAGCAGGAACGGGGAAGATGGTTACAATTTATGGGATGATGGATGGAGACAATTCTGGAGATTTGTCTTTTAACAAGACAATGATCCAAAGCAATATCTACAATGGAATGGTTCCCAAATAAACATATCCAGGTGTTAAAATGGCCAAGTCCAGACCTGAATCCATTTGAGAATCTGTGAAAAAAGTGGCAAAAGGTTAAAAAGTTCAAGGGGGCTGAATACTTTTACTAGGCACTGTAAATATGTATTTAAAGAAAAAAAGATTTAATTTAGCTAGAAACTGACAATCATTAGATTAAAGCACTCTTTATTTAATCACTGGACAGAAAACAGTTCATAATTTGAAAACCAGTGTTGGATGTGGAAACCGAGACAGCTTTGGGATTTTTGCTGCAGAGCTAATGGACTATGAACTTTAGATTTATTGGTCATTATGCTTATTATTGGACCTTATTACCATGAAGTAATTGGATGGAAAATGATCGTACAGATTTAGTTGGCTAATGGACACACTGCATTTTAATGATTGTGTTTCAGATGAAGAGGATAAGGACAGCCTGCAGGAGCTGGCGGCAGAACAGCGCTGTATAGTGGAACACATCCTCTGCACCAGACCCCTCACTAATAGGTGGGTACAGAATTCAAACAGTCACTTTTATACCTGTGCAAATATGTGACACTGATGCGGTGAGGGGTTTTTAATTGCAGCAGTGCTGCTGTAGTTTCATTTAAACACCTCAGTGACACTGCTGGGATAGGAATAAAGAACCAACCAAATAATACCTGCTCTGTGGTGGTACTTTTGGGGTTCTGACAATTGGAGAACAAGAGTAAAGGGGATGAACACAGTTGACCGTCTGTAAATTGTAGAACTACAAAGCCTGGTTTTACTGTGAAAGTAAAAGCTGATAAACTGGCAAATAAATAGAGCAAAGAGTAGGCGTGGCCAAACTTGACTATTATGTGATGTATAAGTCATTTATTTTGACTTGCATGATTTTGGGATCTGGTAGAAAACCCTCTACAGACACAAGGAGAACCTGTACACAGCGGGGATTTAGGATTCTGATCGCTCACCTTGTTGCTGTGAGGTCACAGTGCTGCACACTGGGATATGTTGTTCTGTTTCTGACTCAAAACTTGTGTTGTCTCTTAGTTCTCCAGCTCCTGTCCGGGGTTTCTGGATCGTGTCTGATCTGTCCCTTGGTGCCACGATGATCTGCATGACCAGCTCCTACGAGTGTCTTCTGCTTCCTCTGCTGTAGGAGTCCTTCTCACTGCTTTAAAAGAGAACATCGTACAGTAGAGATTATTATTATGGTGGTTACAAATTGTAAATTGGCTTCATCTTCTTTGATGTCTTGGAATCTTGTTCATCCTGCAGGAGTTCTATACGCCCTTCTTCTCCTCCTCTACTGTGTTCTCGTGCCGAAGCAGTGGAGGGAACCACCAACTCCCCACTGCGTGGGATGACTCACGACTCCTTCGAGCTGCATATCCGGAATATTTTAGCCCGCAACTCCACCAATCCTGTTAAGCTAAAGTAAGATGATTGAAATGTTTGTATTCTGCAGCCATTAATACTTGCTAGACCTTCCTTTGGTTGTAGTTATCTTTAAGTTTAAGGACACATTAGTTATAATAATAATCACAAAGCCTCATGTTAAGGTCAAGACCAGTAATTTAATAATGTATATTTATTTAAAAGTTTGGTATAACAGTTTTTTTTAATATAATTGTATATATATATATGAATAACAATACTGCATAAGGATTGGCTGGTTAGATAATTCCATATTTGGGGGCTGTACCGTTCATGATTTTTTTAAAAATATATATAATATTAAAGCAATAAAAAGTAAAGGAATACCTCAAGTATTTACCCTTTAAAAATCCTTTTTACTCTCTAAATACTCCCAAGAACCAGTGGGCATGATTGATTGGCATATAGAGAGATGGATATTTGGCGATAGTAACACATTTTTCAGTAATCATTTCATTCGTTCCATGTGTATATATAAGAAATGGTAGTTAAAATTGATAGTGGTGGTAAAGTTGAGGTCTGGAAGACTAACATAACTGCTCAAAGACTAATAGAAAAGAAAATCAGAAAGCCAGTTTGACTAAAGTTTCACAAAGGCTGAGATTTGGGAGAGATGAAACCATGTCATTCTGGACTATAAACTGTTTGTTCTGCATTCTAACCACAGCAACCAAATTCAGCATCAGACGTTTGAAAGAACAATGAAGCCGAGTACATTTAGGAAACAAAGTCTGTAAGACCTAAAGTTTGGGGTGGAGTCCATACAGCTGTGAGGTTTTACAGTATGACTTTTTTTTTTAGGGCAGCAGATACAGGCTCATCTACACCCACTCCTGAGTGTCTGCAGCTGCTGAGCAGAGCCACGCAGGTCTTTCGTGAAGAATACATTATCAAGCTGGACCAGGCCAGAGAGGAAATGCGAAAAAGGTAAACGTATATAATGAACTAAAACAAAAGGGGAAACATCTTAACTCACCCTTGTGTGCATGTCGACGTTCATTCCATTGACCGTTCCATGACTGATCACTGTTTCCTATTTGGAAAATGAAGTCCTCTGATGCTGCACAGACATCAAACTACTTCTCTTCATTCTTTCGGTCCTATTTACTGTGTTTTCTAATAGTCAGGACTCCCACAGAGCAGGTATTATTTAGGTAATAAAAGGTTGTTAGCACGGCACTGACAGTGATGCGGTGCTAGTGTGTTGGTGTCTGTTACGCGGGCACAAGTGGACCGATCACAGCAGGAATAATCCATCAACCAAAAAATGCCCAGTCACTAACATCCTGTAGGACCTGTCTGATTTAACATCTAAGTGAAACAACATGGTAGAGGTGTTACAAATAGACTCAGAGTGAATGGACAGTGTTTAATTTGCTTAGAATTAAACACCACCCAAATAATACTGGCTATGTGTGCATCCAGTGAATGACCTGAGAAAAGTAGAATAACAAAACATGGCGAGAGATGAAATGCAGAATATATGGAACAAAATATATGGATATATATGGTAAATACTAATACAATAGACATTAAGTGAAGAAACCAGTAAATGTTATATATTTTGGATATCCGTGTATAAATATTAAGCAAAGTTAAAAGTCTTAGAATGTCTACTCTGTATCACCCAGATAATACTGTACTTATTAAAATCCATTTCTGTTGCAGAGTCAAATTGCTGACCACCCAGAAGACCAAGCAGCTTAAAGACCTGGCAGAGTGCAAGGAGGAGAGGTAGCAATCACACAACCTGCCTAAAATGTTACTTTTGACCCACTCATTTATTTATATTTTTACACTGGTACATCGTCTCAAAGCAGCTTTAAAGTGTTCCGTGCCTAACCACCCAGCAAGCTAAAGCAGTGGTAAAAAATTGGTTGTAGTTGTTTTTTGAGGAAAGTAACCTTGTGAGGACCAAGGCTTTGAGGGGGACTTCTTGAGCAGCCGGGCAGCATTAACAGTCCAGGACACCCCGGCCACCAAGAAGGATGGGTCTCCCACTGAGCCTTGGTCCTCCCAAGGTTTCTTCCTAAATAATATCATAACAGGAAGTTTTTTCTTTCCACTGTCACTTCTACTTGCTGTGTAAGGGTTCAGGCTTTGAACTCTGTAAAAAGCGCTGTATAAATAAATTACTTGTACCTGTACTGATGTGCAATGGCATTAGTACAACAGAAATCCAGGTTCTGTTCAATAATTGTAGTTGCCACGGTGCTCTAGCAGTGAATGGTATATACTTTAGTATATATTTTTTGTGTTTAAATATAAAGCAAGGTTTAGAAAAAATCTCAAAAATACTGCCAAAGCACTGTTGAATTGTAACCAGTACTCTGTATGTGCATTTACATTAAAGGCAACTCATTGTATTTCACTGCATGGAATCCTATTACAGACTAGACTTCTGAAATCTGCGCTTCATTAGTTTACTTTCTGATCTTTTCTCATTCGGCGCACAGTTGGAATGCTGTTGGATTGGATTGCACAGTACTACAGTGTGCAGTCAGCCTCTGAAAGGACGTTGTTTTTGCTCGTTCTGTGATTCCAAGCAAAATGCACAAAGTATAACGACAAAGATTTGCACTACAAGCCTCACTGATCGACATTTTGAACAAAACCAGAGCAGAGAGACTAATCAAATTTACAAAAAGCACTTAACTGATTCACATCTAAAACAAACCATTAAACAAAAAACATACAGAAATTCTAATACAAATACATTAAATAAATACCTATCCTTCGATTTATCAATCAACCAGCTATGATTCCCAGCAGGAGATAACAGCATGCTTACTGTTTTGTATTAAACAGGAGGAGTCTGAGGGAGGCAGCAGAGCGTCTGGCTGAGAAATATGAAGATGCACGGTATCGGCAGGAAGCCATCATGAACAGGTTCGGTGTTTTGATCAGACCTTCTGAACAGATTGGGAGAGTTTAGTGTTATTGGTGTCGCATCAGGTCTTTCATTGTTTAGATGGAATAGCATCATCATACAGCACTTCCTATTAGGGGTCACCACCCTGTGTTGACTGTCCTCCCTCACCACATCCATAAAGTTCCTCCTCGTGCCTGGTGGTTCCATCCTCAGTGTATTCTGCTGATATAAAGCTCATCCCTCCTCTGCACATATCCAAACATCTCAATATTGCCTCCCTAACTTTACCTTTACCCCAGATGATTTTCCGATACTTAGTCAATTCCACTGTATATCTAGAACATATAGGGGAATCAATATGTTGTTTCTCTCTATGGGAAAGGAAAGAGGGGCCACTGCAACCGTGCGTGCCGTCAACTTCTTAGTGAGAAAGAGGCAGAATAACAATACATCAGGAGAGGTGGGAGGCAAAATAAATATCCTGCCCCCATACTCTGCCAGGTAGGACAGTCTGGGGACGAGGGAAACAAAACACCCGTAGCACACAATGCACATATAAAAACAACCGACACTGATGCATACACCCCACTTTTCTATGGTTAGCTTTTTAAATGGAATGACAACTTTCTGTAAAAGGCATTTTGTGCTGGCTGCTATAAAAATTTAAATTCTCAGAAATTCCAGCTGTGAACCTATTCCAAAAATCGAATCACTGCTTTAGTGTAAGAGGTGGTTTATGGTCTACTTACTGCTTTGTGTGTGTGTGTGTGTGTGTGTAGGATAAAGCAGGTGTTGGGTAGTCTACACAGTCAGCTCCCCGTTCTGTCCGACAGCGAGAAGGACATGAGGAAAGAACTGCAGACCATCAACGAGCAGCTGCGTCACCTGGACAACAGCATCAAACAGGTCAGATGGATCATCTGTTTACAAAGTACAACATTAAAATCTGTTCTATAGTATTCCTGACCAAAAGACTGTTGCTAGGAGTGAGAGTTGGTTGCTATGGGCACCAGAACCCAGTTTTTATCGCATTTGTAAGGCTTTTCTAGTTTTTTAATGCTTTATATAAACAGATCTTTATCTTAAATTCTAATGAATCTTGCTGCAGAACAGATATTTACATCCTGCTCAGCTGGGGTTTTAACCACCACAGCTGCATCCAGTGGTCCTTTGTGCAGACTTTACCACACTGCAGCAGTGCCTCCATTTCCACCACATTACAGCCAGCATGGTGCACAGTGAGGTAGATGGTCAAGATATTCTCCACCACACAGGATTTCTAACAAAATCAAATGTTTTAATCCTTTTACTTACATTAATGATCATTGTTTTGTAACTGAAAGCACTGTGAAATGTCGGTTATTCACACAGAAGTCACACTTAATTCAAACCACAGCAGTGTGATCGTTAAATGAAAAGCAACGCCTCGGTGAAGTGAGAGAACCGTTGAAAAGGCTGTGATACACTCCGGATAAATATTAATACCAGTTGAAAAATTGCCAAAATTAGTATTTTGCACTATTGGATCCTAAGAAGGTTTGAAGTAGAGCTTTACAAAAAGGAAATTTTCAAAACTGCATTTACACTCGAATAGTTTTTTCAGCTGATCAAAGTTTAAACTAAGGGAGTGGTAGTTCAGGGGTTAGTGTTGGGCTATCAATCTAAGGGTTGTGGGTTCAAATCCCAGGTCCACTAAGTTACCAATGTGGGTCCTTGAGCAAGACCCTTAACCCTTATTGCTCCAGGGACTCTGTGTGTAACCCGGTGTTCTGACCCCAACTATTAAGTGGGATACTTGTGAGTCGCTTTGGATAAAAGCGTCTGCTAAATAACCAAATGTAAATGTTTAAGACAAAAGCCTTTAAAAGCCCAAATCTGCAGAAAATTTTGGATTCCATTTTCTGTCAAGTATTTACAGTCAAGACCTGCTGATGGCAAAAGCAAAAAAGTTCACGGACTTTGAACGTGGTAGGATTGTTGCGCTGCATAAGCACGGTCTCTCACAATGTGCCATCGTTGCTGAGGTCAGACGCAGTAAGACAAGTCATTTTGCATTTTTTAAATGATCCTGAGGGTTAGAAAACAAAGTCAAGGGGCAGACCCAAAATGGTGGCAGACCCAGCGAGAAGGACACCAGTGCTGAGTCGCAGGATTCTTTGTAGTTTCACGATTACAGACCGTAGTCCATCTGTGTTGTTGTTGTTGGTTCTCCATTGGTCAGGAACATCAGAGAACAGGTATAATTTGGATGGTGGATTGTTTGTCAGTTTTGGAGTGCCACTGATGCGGTGAGGGGGTTTTAGTGCAGCAGTGCTGCTGTAGTTTTAATTAAACACCTCAGTGACACTGCTGGGATAGGACTAATGCACCAACCAAATGATACCTGCTCTGTGGTGCTACTATTGGAGTCCTGACCTTTAGAACAGTAGTAGGGGACTAACAAACTATGTACTGTAGTCCACAAACAGATGGACTGCAGACTGCAGTTGTAGAACTCCCACACAAACATTGTGAGAACATGCTAACACCCAGTCTGGGAACCAAATCCGGGACCTGCTTGCTGTGAGAACAGTTCTGCCGAGTATGGATACATCTTAGTGTTGGAGAGCAAAGAAAGTACACAACATAGTGTTGCAAATAAAGCAACCAAGTGCCTCATGTTTCTAACCTACTGAGGTTTTTTTTTTTTTTTTAAACCATCCTCAGTTAGTGGAAATGAAAACATGGATAATAAGTGGTGCAAAAAGGGGTCATGTGTACTTTTGATTGGTTTTGTATAATAGTTACTGCAAAAGATTTACACATGTTTCTGTTGGTTTTTTGTTCCAGGTAAACATGAAGAAAGACTACCAGAAAAAACAGATTGATAAAGGCTCGGCCTCCATTCGAACCACGGTGCCGTTGAATCCCCACCAGAGGAAGTGCATACAGGGTGTCCTGAAAGAACAGTGAGTCTTTTCCAAAACCGTACCATGCGTCCAGTACAGATTATGTACACACACTATTACCTTCTTCCAGCAGACGTTTCAAAACATTAACAGACTTTCCTTCTCCTCCCAGGAGTGAACACATCTCTGACATGATGAAGCAGATCAAAGACATCAAGAACCAATTTAGTTTCTGAGGACGGTGGAAGTGAAAACTGAGTCATGCCGAATATACGGCACCAGTCAAAAGTTTGGGCATGCCCCACTCTTGCTCCATTATCTATTTCCTGTACTTACCCTATAGATGGACTTTGTAGTTTTACAATTACAGACTGTAGTCCATGTGTCTTGTTTTTGTTAGTCCTGTTTGTTCTCTGGTCTCTATTGAGTGGAAGCATCACATAACCGGTATAATTTGGGTGGTGGATTGTTTGTCAATTCTGCGGTTATACTGATGCAGTGAGGGGGTTTTAGTGCTGCTGTAGTTTCATTTAAACACCTCTGACTCTGCTGGGATAGGACTAATGCACCAACCAAGTAATACCTACTCTGTGGTGGTACTATTGGGGAACAGAGTAAAGGGGTACCACAATCCAATAGACTAGAGTCTAATTCTAGAACTACAAAGTCCGTCTTTAAGTGGTACTGAGCAAGTGGAGCATAAAGAAGGCGTGTCCAAACTTTTGACTGATACTAAATAATATACACGAAGTTACATTTGTAAACAGGGCATCAGGAAACAGTCTGCGGTATAGAAACTCACACCTCCTGTTAGAGTTGCACTGGATGTAAGTGGCTGTTCAGATAAATTAGATGAAGTTGTTTACACATTAGGATCCAGGTATCAATCTGTCACACAAAATCTATACACTCAGCAAACATCTGTACATTTGTACGTCTGTAAAAGCCGTGATGTGATTAAGCAATGGTTGGGAACGAATAGGATTTAAACCCTTTCGTAGTTGTTGGTGCCAGATTTTACACAGATTTGTTTATATAGAAACAGGCTTTAAGGTTTATTTTAGAATACCTCCAGTGAGCAGCAGTTTGGAAACGACGTGTTAATAACAGTAGATTTCCACCTGAGAATCGCTAGACTGAGAAAGTAAACACTTAATAATTATTTATTTCCATGCTACTTACCCTGATCAGAGTCACGAGGACGTCCCGATGTTCAGCTATTATTTAGGACTCACATGGAGAAAGGAGGGGGGCACCCCAAACCGGTCCCCAACCAACTGCTGGACTCAGGTTCGCATCTAGCAATAAAATCAGATCATTCACTCAGACTCTGGGAAACCCACACAAATATTGGTAGCAACCCAGGACCCAATTTCTGTGAGGGAACAGTTCTGCTGAGTTACAGTAGCATCTTAAAATGAAAGGGAGGAACTACAGAGAATGGTGTTGCAAATAAAGCAAACCTCGTGAGAACTATTGATTTAGTCCTTAGACGGTCAGAAGACACTGAAGGGGAAATAAATTGTACTCATCAGATTATAAATCAAGGCTTAAGATTTGAGTTGTACAGATTTGTGGGACCGGACTGTTTTGCCTAATGCCCTGTTATTTTTTTTTTTTTTTAATCTTGTGCGAATGGAAATCCATGTTTTAATTCATTTCAATCCGTTGTACCTTTAATAATCATGGAAGAGGGCGTGGCCAAGAATAGAGAACATAGTGTTCCAAAACTGCTGTATAGAAAAGCCTCAGCAAGCTTTTAAAGTTTGTGTTCTGAAAGAATAAAATGTTTTCTATGTTTGATAAATCGGTTGACTCTGTAGGATCTGTATATAAACGTATGCTGCCGCATCAAAAGGGATTTGTTTGGAGGTTGCTGTAGGTGATTGAAGTGCACTATACAGTGAACCAGAATCACCCAGAGGTTCTACATTGCACATGAGCTTTTTCTTGCACTACCATCAATATGAACCAGAGTGCAATGTGTCATGGTTGTGTTTAAAAACCACTCAATATTACAGATGTAGTGCACTATATAGTGTGTTGGCATTTCTGTTTAACATAATGACCGTATAGTTCTCAGGCTTAGTGTGAATGTAGGGGCTTTGTTCCAAATCGCTTACACTCAGTTATCGTGATTCTGGTGGGTGTTACGGTGTGGTTAACCTCTCAGCGCTGGGGATTCCCAGTTCGAATCTCGATCTGATTGGATTCCATGTTCTCCCCGTGTCCATGTGGGTTGCCTCCCACAGTCCAAAAACATGCATTTAAGGCAAATTGAGAGCTCCTAAATTGCCCCATGTATTGTGAGTGTGCCCAGCGAAGGACTGAAACCCTGCCCAGCGCCCGATATTGTTCCAAATCACTTCCACTTACAGATGTAGTGCACTATATAGGCTTAGTGGTTTGAATGTTTGTCTCTCAGCGATGAGAATTCCAGGTTCTAATTCCAATCTGGGTGGAGTTTCCATGTCCTCCCTGTGTCTGTGTGGATTTTCTCCAGGTTCTCCGGTTTCCTCCCACAGTATTAAAAAAACAGATTCAAGGTAAATTGAATGCTCTTAATTGCCCCATATAGTGTGATTGTGTGCACAGCGATAGATTGTCGCCCGGTTCTGGGTGTATCTCCCCAGCGCCCGAAACATTCTCCCCTATATGGGCATGGGGAACCCCACTGTGACTCGAGTACAGGATTAAATGGATGATGAATAAATGATTCTGGTTCACTACGAAACTCCATATTGACCACAATGCATTGCATCATAAAGACTACAGAGGCTCCACATCCAAATAGGTTTTGTAGTACACATATTGATTGATGTGGAGCATGATGCAATAAATCAGTTTCTCCTAAACCATTAAACAATCTTAATTGCTGCAAGTAAATCTGTGCTCAGAATCGTTACCTATTATAGATGTAGTGCACTAAATAGTGCATCAAGTTCTGCACTGCTATATTAATGTCGATTAGGGTTTAACAGACCGGGTTTGCATCACCCATTCAATCAGCTCATTTCATTCCTTCCTGTTAAAAGAAGAGTGTTTCATTAGAATTAGCTGCTTTTTCAAAACCATTTGAGTGCTGAGAAAAATGCTTAGTGCTACAAGTCAACAAGTTATTTTTATACAAAATACAAAAGAAAATGCGGTCTGGTGACAGGCCACACTAAAGTACAGAAGTGCACTTACTGTAGAGAGAGAGAGCACAGTGTGGGACTTATCACTGCAGGATTCTGAAAATGAACAGTATTAATAATAAATGGTTCAAACTAACTGTATTTAAAACATCAGCGTTACATAGAATTGTTAAATGAACTGTAATCATGAGTTTGTGATACTGTACTTTGAGCGTGGTTCAGATTACTCATCCTCTTCTTTAACAAAGTGAGCACAGCTGCGGTGTCAGTACAATGTGGTTTATTAGATATATACAGTTATATACACACTGTACAAGTTTCACTTCTGAACACACAGCATGCGAACAGAATCAGAACCGTTAATGTTTTCAAACTACGACTCAATGCAACCGATGATACCGGACATTGTTCTGAACTCCTCCCTCTGTCTGCTCGGTTCATTTCCAATCCTCTGCTTTTTATCAAGAACTGAAATGAGGAATGAAGCTCGGTGACAGAACTTTAAAGATTTTTGCTGTTTATCCACGGGCTGAAGACACTGATCATCTTTCTTAAATCAGAACGATCTAACAAACGGCTTAATCCATCACTTAACCAGTCAATATAAAGAGATTCTCGCGCCGTTAACCGAGTAAGCGGAGACAGGAGGGGTCGCCGGGTCACACGGAGAAGTTCCAGAACAAATGAGGCTCGAAGACATTTGGAAAAGAGAAGTAGAGCAGCAAATCCAAAATCTGTCCCAGTCTGCATTTAAAAAAATCATATCAGGTGATGCGAAAACCTGTTGCATGATGGGTAGTAAAAATGTACTTTAGCTTATACGTCGACAGAGGCGGCAGAACAGAAGCAACGTTTTGGGAATACGCGTAAACTGGCTGATTATTCGCCTTTATGATGTCACGATGCCTGACCAAGACGAGTACACAGTCAACACTTACACTGCATCTACCAACAACACAAAATCACTTGCCTACATTTACCCTATAACCAAAAATATGTGGCCACCTGTGTGAACACTCAATGTCAAAAACTACGGGCTTGTATATATATATTTTGGAGTGCGGTGAAGGGAATTGTGTCACTTTGCAGAATCACGACCGTCAACTCCCATCATGCACCTGTGGGGGAAGGGGAGACACGGTTGGAGACCATTTAAGAAATACTGTGCCAACCTGAAGGTTTGTTTATTGTGCACCGTATTTCCTGTCAATGTCTTGCCATTCAAGACTCATCCCCCAGGGGGCACACACTTTGAGAAATGCAGAAATATATACAAATATACACCCACCAGCCATTTTAATTATTCCTCTACATACTTTTAGTGTGCTTAAGTATGTTCTCTGAGGATTATGACCTCGACAGAGCAGGTATTATTAGGGTGGTGGATGATGGTACAAGTGGATCAGACACCTGTATGTTCTGATTGGTGTACTGTTCTCTGTCCACCAACACCATGTCAATATTACTGCAGTACTAGGAACCATCCACCATCCCAAAACCTCTTCTGTAGGGGTCCTGTAAACCAGAGAACATACTAAAGCTTACTAAGAAAGTATGTAGAGAACTAGATGGACAAATTACACAACTGAAAGGTCTCACTATATGATCAATAAAACAGAAAAAAACAGTCAAAGAGTGGGAGGTCAGTGGCCAGCAAGTGTGTGTGTTCATTGGGGAAAACAACTAGGAAATACCCTAAATGACGCACCAATCTCTCTTTAGGCAAACAAGCTTCAACAGAACTGTATTCTTCAGAAAGAGGAATGTGAGTAACACATTTTAAATAGCGCCACTGATTCAAAGTGTTTACCTTAAATAGCAAACAAAGAAGAATTGACATTGTCTTCTAAAACGTGGCTGAACATGAGAAGCAAAAACCACTCAGTGAACTGTTTACCTAGTAGGTTTAAATCTGCAGCAAATATGCCTCAATACAAACTCAGTGGGTCCACATATTTTTAGTCACATGGTATCAATCAACCTAAATATTTCGAAACATTAACATTCTCGGAATCTGTTAAGTGTGACATGGGGCAGTGTGAATAGAGCCAAAACGCACTCCACTGAAGATCTCGTCACACCAGACGATACTATTCACAGTACTGATTCTGTTCTGCTCAGTGTTTCACTGATTTCATATTTCACTTAATATGTAAGTAGTAAATCCAGAATGTCATTGGGAGTTGGATTCAATCAGGACACACGACTGAGTAAGACGTCCTGGATCTAAAGAAAACATGGTGTGAGGACAGATTGCAACCAGAACAATGTAGCAGCGACAGTGACTGTGACCAACAGAAACCAATGCAGTAATATTACAAACATGGTGCTTTCACACTCATGTAGAGATCCAGGTTCTATAGTATAGTTTAAAAAAAACGCACAATGAGTCATGAGTCCAAATCCATTTCACAAAGACTTTCCTTCCAATCCCCCACACTGCACCTTCAAACACGTGTTCACAGGGTTGTGATTTCTCCTCGTGGTCGATATGTGGTTTTGAGGGGGGAAAAAAAAGGTTGAGTAACGATCAGTAGCACTAACATGACAATACAACCAAAAGTTCTCTGTAAGTGTGTCATTATTTCCAGTCTGACCGACTAGCCACACAAAAGCAGCATGCAACTTCAGACAAGTACTGACAAATTAAGGAAACTGTCCGACCACTTTAGAAGCAACGTGGTCATGTTTAGGTTAAAGCCGTTGCTTTAAGGAACAAAACTCAACTTTGGTTTAGAAAACTTCATACAAAGGTCTAGCACTCACTCCCACAACACAGGTTCCAATAATGAACACACGGTATTCTCTAGGCCTGTGAAGCTAAATGCGTTATTTTTCTAATTCAAACTCCCCATACTGTTTTTTTTTTTTTTTTTTTGCTGTGGTACAAGCCTCTGTACTAAGGGTCTTGGTTAGACCTTCAAATGTCATCAGACCGCCAACAAAAGCCTGGGTCAATAGTAGTAGGATAGAATTGTGCTGATAATAAACAGTGTAGCGTTAACGAAAGTGTTTGTCATAAGATTTTGACACGTTGGTAAAGATTATTACGGTTTTATTTTACTGCAATCACACAGCTTTTGTCTACAAGGCTGGAGGGCTCTACAACAAAATGTTACACTGTAATGAAGCTAAAACTGATCAGAATCCAATTCAATCTGATTTAAGGATCATTTAAAATTAGCTTTCAGGAGCCATAAACAATTATTAGTGATTAAACCGGAGGTGGGACGATGGTATGTTTTGCTTTTGTTCTTTTTACTTTAAGTCCTATTTAATTTTTCGTTTTTTTGTTAATTCAAAATATTACATTCCCACTGCTTTATAAAGCATCATATTAGGAAGCAGGCACACACTCACTACTTAATACACACATGCAGTGTTTCACCAGAGGTTCTACTGGCTCTACTAAACATGTTGGATGGCGTTAAGAGAGCTACATTCCAAAAAAAAACCCAAATCAGGCCTCCCACCAGTCAGACATAGAGTCCATGGAGAACCTGCCAAGCTGTGAGGCACTATTTAAGATTTCAAACCCCGGTCAGTGGTGTATTAAACTTCAGACAAATCAACCACCCTGCCAATACTGTAACTGTCCCAACATCATGGTATGAGAAAGAAATGATGCCATGGGTTTTTTAATGATCGTGCCAAAGTTCCTCAGGACCTTAAGAGACACATGAAACACAGATTTTAAACATAACTAGTGGCCATTTCCAGCAGGTGTGACAATTTTTCCCTTTTTTTCTTACACAACAGGTTTAGTTTAAATTCATGATAGTTATTAAAAAATTTAAATGCTGGCAAAGTTACTAATAAATAGGACAGTTGGGCTCCATGTGATGTAACATAGAAGAAGAGCTTGTGATGGTATTCATCTCCAGGATCATATAAATAAAGGAATAAAATGTAGGGAAAAGATGTCGATTTATTTTTCTCATGATCCCTTAGTGTGGTGCTCCTACTAGTATCACCAAGGTGTAACATTGTAGTTACACTGTAAACCTACAGGTGGTGCACCCAACCCTAATCACATGGCTACACCAGCAGCACAGTGTTTGTTGTGTATGACTTTGCGATATAGACAAAAATATAGTGGTGCAATTGTATGAGGGCGCTGTAACATTTTCAGTTCTTTTATTATCAGCACAAACCTTCCGTGAATTTAGACTGGCTTTCTGAAGCGGTCCTCAGTTTGGCTGTCACAGATAATAAAAACAGGACAGTCTGCACACTCAGACAGAGAAGACGATAGAAGACCACTAAGAACTAAAGAGTACAAATACTGACACGTCTGCTAACCGACGCCAACCGGAAATGGACAGTGGACACAGGAACAGGCAACTTTCAAATGGAACGTACGGTGATGCCATATACATATCGATTCTGTATACAAGCTATGTACAAATACTATAAGCGAATGGGTCTCCTTCATTAGTCCCAGCCTTTAGGCTCAGCAGATGGTCGTTAAAGAAAAGGCCAGGAGGTGATGAGGAGGGAGGGAGGGAGGGGGGGTTTTAGAGGTTGAGGCATTGGGAAATCAAAATGAGGCAGGGCCTTCCCAGACATGTCAGCCTGCTTGAGTCCTGCCACAGTGCTCGGTGAGCTGTAGTAGACAGTCGTAGTGTTCTCCAGGACTTCTGGGTCTTACTCTCCACCTTCCACAGAACATTAAAAGTGTTTAAAAACCCATCCAGGTTTCAGATCACCATGTGATCCTGTATAAAGGACTGGAAAAGACACAGGATGGGGTCAGGACGGGGTTTAGGATGAAAGACAACTGTATTTAGGTCAGAGAGACGGAGAGCAGAACGGAACAAGAGCGGGTATCATGTTTCAGGAAGCTGGCTGATGTCTGTCAGGTTGGTGTCATTGAGAATAGCGCGGATCCGTTCTAAAGAGTCCGCCTGTCGGATTCTCTCCAGCTGGACCTAAAAAAAAGAATAAATAAATGCAATTAATATCTTATAATCATCACAGATGTAATGAACATGCCTTTAAAGAAAATCTCCTAGATGACAATAAGGTTCCCATCGAAACCCAATGCGTTTTACATTAAGTCATTTAGCAGCTACTTCATACAAAGCGACTTACAAATCAGAGACCAACACAAGTAAGTAATGAAGGACAAACCAGCTACACTGTAGTATTCTCAAACCCATTGTATTAGGATGCATCAGTATCCGATCTGGCTTCTATTTTTTATTTAATTGTATTTTTGTCTTTCATAGCAAGTGCTTGTGGAAGAGATGCGTTTTCAGAAGTTACTTAAAAATGCCTTGCAGTGTAGGGAAGTTCGTTCCACCATTTAGTAATTGTGAACGATATGGAGTGAGAATTGGCAGCACGGTGAGTTTGGCTCACCAGGCGACAAGCTGGAGTGTATTTTGCAAAGAGTGATTGAAGGTAAGAGGGGGAGATCCACAGACTGTCCTTTAGGCCAGAGTCAGTGTCTTGTACTGAATATGAGCAGCTACAGGAAACCAATGGAGAGAGAGGAGTATTGAAGTGGTATTTGATTCAGTCGGGTCGTTGTAAAGCAGAGCCTTATAAAGCAAAATCTGTGGGTGGTAAAGGCTAGCACATCCAAGTATCAAGTAGTTTTTTTTTTTTCTTTATTGGGGTTTTCATGCTATCAGCACATTTAGGCTATTTAATGGTGGTACATAGATTACTTCTTATGTGTACATAATTTTTATCAAGGTGTTTAAAGTTGATATGTGACTGAAAATTCTGTATTTTCTCTGGTATTTATTCAAACAGGATTTGCAAACTGTTACCAAAATGAACATCTTTCCGTGTTCAATGCTGGACAATCTGTTTAACATAATTAGCAATTGACCAATATAGGAGGCAATAAGCAATAGATATTAAAAAAATGAAAAAAGTTGTTTAATTGCCATAATTCCTTTTGAAAATTAAAAATTTCATAGATTCAGGGCCCACAATTTAAACAATTTTAAGAATTTATTTTCACAAAATTTAGGCTTCCAGCCTAAAAAAAACCCACGAAAATAGGAATGCAAATCATTTGAATACTGTGGAGAAATCAGCCAAAATTGTGCATATACTAAAGAGTAGAGTTGAGAAACTGAATCCAAATTGCTTGAGGCCCAGCGTGAAATATCCAGTCAGTCAAGGTGCAATGTCTGGCGCATGTGTTAAACTCCGCTTTCTTAAATCCAAGGTCACCACAACAGATCTATGAAAGTTTAACTTTTTGAATGGAATTAGGGAAATTAATCCGAAATAATGTAATTGATATAAATTTTTTTTGTAAAAGGTCTGTATATCAGAGAATTGTTTACCTGTAGAGTCTGTGAAAGTTTGACAAAGTCTCTCTGGACCTGCTCACTAACATCCAGCTCTGTTTGTAGCCGCTGTGCTTTGTCCTTCTCCTCAAATACCTGACTCTCCAATGCACCCTGGTCACAAAAAAAACTCCTTGATAAATTTTCTTTTAAAAATCATTTCTTTACCTACAGGTGGTAGTTTCTTCAATTTGTCCCACAATACCTAAAAACGAATCTGTGTAATCACGTGATCATACCTTGCTTGACAGTGCACCTTTAAGCTGTTCCTCCAGACTGCTCTTCATACCGTGTAAACTCTCTAACAGTTGGCTCTTCTCAGTCACACTGCTCTCTAGCTGTTCACAACAAAACCATCATTTCAATGCATATATACTGGATTTATTACATATTCAAATTCATCTAACATACAACCTATACCTGTTCTTTTTCACTTTTTACTCGCTCCAACTCAGTCTTTAAGCTGGAAAAAGATGCTGGGGAAAAAAACAGAAATGTTACAAACTTAAGTTTCCAATACCAAAAGTAAAACTCTATGTTTCAGTTCCTAAAAATTTGCTACAGGGTAAAAAAAGAATCTGCATTTTTTCTAAACATTTTTGTGTTATTAATACACGAGAAATACAACAAAATGTAATGTAATTAATACTGAGAAGTTCAAACTTTTGTATAATATGGGATTAGCAAGATAAGGTGCATGTGATTAACACTTAAAGTTAGAATTGTCTTTAAAAAAATAATAAATAAATAATATATATAAAATAATTAAAAGTGTCTGTGTACATAACAGGTCAGTCTTGAGGCACATGGGCTACAACAGGTCATACATTAAAATTTCCACACATCAGCAAAAGTCTGAAATCCAAGGCTCCAGTAATCTAAGACTTGTAGATGAACCTTTATGGTACTTTATTAAACCTATCAAACTGAGCATGAATGAGATCATCAGTAATGTTAAACAATCATGTCATATTAAACTAATATAAACATAAAACATGCGACATGAGGATGCACACTAGCAAAGACTAATATAAGATGTGTTATTGTTACCAAGTAAGCGTGTGCAGATGAGTTAATGTGATGTTATGCTTTCTGGATGGACAAACCAGCAAAATGAGCGTTCAGATTTAGGGTTTTATTTGGCTCACTGTACAAAGTTCTGTTAAAATACAATACGTTACTGGATGCAGCTCCCAAATGGTTTTTAAAATGTGAAATTTGCATAAAACAAACATAAAATCGCTTGAAGTTAACTGTATATTGGTCTGTAACAGTGTTCTCTTATATATACACACTGTAATTTATTATTTTTTATCTTAGTAAAAAGTTCTCTCCACTTGCCATATAGACAGACTTTGTAGTTTTACAAAAACAGACTGTATTCCATCTGCTCTCTTTGATTTTGTTAGTACCCTGTTGGTTCTCTGTGCTCTTTTGGTCAGTAGCATCACAGAACAGGTATAGTTTGAGTGGTGAATTGTTTATTGTCAGTCCTGCGGGGGGGGGGGGGGTTGGGTACTATAGGTGTCCTAACCATTATAGAACAGAGTAAAGACGACCAACACAGGATGTACTGTAGTCCACAAACAGAAGGGACTACAGTTTGTAATTGTAGAACTATAAAGTCCATTTTATGGTCAATGAGAGGACCAAGAAGGAGGTGTGTCCAAACTTTTGACTGGACTGTATATACAGACATTACATCGTAACTCCCCAGAATCTACATTATGAACTCCCCAGAATCTACATTTTTTTTAATACTTAGCACGTGCTTTATCCAAAAAAAAATGTTACTGATCACAAATTTATGATTTGTCCAGCCCCAAGCTTTAAGATGGAATTAGTTCTACCAGTAAGAACAGACAACCTAGACACACAAATCAGCCAGTAAATCATTACCTTCCAGGATGTCTGAACATGTCACCAATAGAAGGAAGAAACGAAAGGGGAAAAACAAACATTACATTTAAAACAGGAAATCCTGGACCATAGATAAGGCCATTTTTGGATTTGGATATTTACAAATTAGGTGCATCCCTGATTATAATACACCATGGCTGTGCAAAAGCATCTTTAATCAAAAAATATTATTCCAAACATTTGCAATAAATCCATCAGAGAGCAAACCAAGATATTTAAACCACAGCCTTCCATTAATATTCCGTATTAAAAAAGCAATAAGGCACGGGAGGGCGTGCATTATTGTGAATAAACCACGGAAAAGAGGTGTTATTAGGCACGACGTGAATCCTTTCCCATAGTTTGTTCACAAAAGTGCCTGTTTGCTTTTAGGAAATGGATACCAACACTATAATAATAAAATCAGTTTTCATTCATGTGTTGAATCAAAGCAAGCAGCGCTAATAAACTCGCCTTCCACGACATAATCAAGTTAATTTTTTGAAATGAACCCTGACCGCAAGTAAGATTTCTGGTTTCATCAATCAAATACTGTCATCTGGTGGCCAAATTACAGAATGCAGTTAATGAAAAAGTTTGGGAGAACAGTATATTTTATATTGCTCACATATACGAATGTGCAGCAGTCAGAGGTGTGGGTTATGGTGAATAATGTCACGGCTAGAAAAGCGGCTCAGCCAATCAGATTTAAGGACGGAACTACCCGTTTTTTTAACAAGCATTAAAGCATCTATTTCATCTGTACACATCTATTATATCAGTATAAAACTAATTCCAAACTTATGTTTTTGACACAGAGGTTTAAAAGATGCAAAACTGCTCACCTATCTCCTCTTTGCAACCCTCGATCTCCAGCTGCAGCGTGTCCTCCAGGTTCTCTTTGAGACACTGTTCAGCTTGAATCTGCTCTTTTAAAAACAGGATCTCAGCTTTTAACTTCTCCTCTAGGTGTTCTGAAGCGGTGCACGCTGAAACGATGTCCTGCCGGTACTCTTGAACCAGAGACTGCAGGTCCTAAGTTATAAAAAAAAAATTATAATAAAAAAAAATAAATAAATAAATACATAAATAAATCACTTGGTATAACATATGATGCCATATCTTAGAATGCAGGGATTTGAAAATGCACACCAGAAATATATGTTAGAACTGGTATTGTGTGGTGTTGTTACTTGGTTTTACCACTATTAGCCTGTGAGTTAGAAGGGGTTACCTTACCTGGATGGTAGTGGGCATCTGAAAGTTCTCCTGTTGCTGCAAGGTGAGCTGCAGTCTGTGTTTACCTTGAAGGCTCTCATTGTCTCGCTGCAGTCTACTCAGTTCTTCAGCTACCTGTTCCCTCGACTGAAGTAAAACAGCCTTAACAAACACACAGTAAAATCTTTTAAAACATATGAAGTTAAAAATAAATTACATGGCAAAAAGTATGTGGATACCTAACTGTCGTTAAACTACATAAAAGAACAAGATTTTCTTATCAATCTAAATTTCCATTAATGGTACATGATTTAAAAATAATGTAAATCACACATTGATACAATTGTGAAGCAGTCAGAAGTGTGCATTATTGTCTATGGACAAACAGCTCAGCCAATCAGATTTAAGGATCGTAACTATTTGTTTTATTAAAATAAATAATGCACAACAAAGACACACGTTTGCCATTTTTTTATTCACATTGCCAGATAAATTTAGCGCATATAGTCAGGCTTCTTAAACGACTAGGCTCACAACTTTATAAAAACACTTTGGGGAAGGCCTTTCTGTTTCCCTGACTCCAAATCTTATATTTACATATGCATTTGATCATTTAGCAGACGCTTTTATCCAAAGCAACTTACAAATACCCCAACTTCATTTGGGTCTGAACACAGGGTTAAGGGCCTTGCTTAAGGTAACTTTAGTGCACCTGGGATTTGAACCCACAACCTTCCGATTGATAATCCAATACCCTAACCACAGAGCTACCACACCCTACAATTTAACTGCATGACAATAAACTGAGAACTGTATTCTAACGTTAAGTAAGCTTAACAGACACCTGCCACACCCAGCGGTTACATTACAAACCTGTGACGAACAAGCAAACTTGATATCCTTAAAATTTCCTGCGATATAATGGTACACACTATAAATCCGGTGTAATGACAATCTTGCTACACAGTCATGTGGGTCACACACAGACACGTTATCAAAAAACAGACTGACAGCACTCCACCCAGGTGTAACTTCCTGATCTGTATTTAGCAGAACCAGTGTTGCTTGTGTTGTTATTCAGGTGTGGTTTTGCTTCTAGCCAAGGCAAAGACACAGTAATGATTTTTAAGAGTCATCTAAAGCCTATTTAGAGGTTTCAGCCAAATGATGGTTATAGGTGTGTAAAATAAAGTAGCTATGCAGTAATTTAGACATACATAATATTTTACTTTTTAAACTGCTTTATTTTACCCAAAATTAAATTTGTATGTGCAGTTAAATAAAACTTTAAAACAAATACAGAAGTGTTTACTCCTTTTCACTGGTTGAAAATAACCAATACTTGTAATGTATCTCAATAGGGACTTGATGCTACAGTATGTTTCACAAAAGGAAATAGTGTCTTACACAACAGTCCTTTAATCTGATTGGCTGAGCCATTTGTTTAGCCCATGACATTATTGACAATAATGCACACCTCTGCCCGCTTTACTTTCGTATCAATGCATGATGCACAATAAACTATTTTAAAATCATGTACCATAAACAGAAATACAAATTAATATAAACAGCAGTTGATTCGCGATGAGCAGTAAACCTTTTGTGGCTGTTGTTTATAAATTGTGTTCTGTAATATGGCCACTAGATGGCAGTTGTTGATTGTGAGAGAAAACGGTATCCTGTTACTCCTCAAAAAGGTTTTCCTTAAAGCCGGACTATATTACGTCACGGAAGACCACATTATTAATTACTATTTTGTTTTCAATAAATGCATTTATGAGTCAAACCTAAGTTTGAAGTTTAATATACATTTTTAAACACGCCCTTAACTTTACCAACTTTGCAGCATTTTAAATATAACTTATCATGACTTTGTGCGCCTTCTTGACTTTGTAATGCTAACTTTGAATCTGTCTGTGTGTGGAGGGCTGTGTGAGGTTACCATCTGTTCCTGAGTGTTCCTCTTGGCCTGACTGAAGGCTTGCTGTAAAGCACTTAGCGTTGACTCAGACTCCTGGACTTTCTGCATCAGCTCTGACACCTTCGGGACACGACCGAGACATCATCAGCATACCGCTATGGCACTTGATATACATATGGCCTAGTGGAACACATTGTTCTCAGACTGCTTGTGCCAAAAGTGCCTCTTACCTTAGCATTAGTTTCTTCATTAGTCTTTTTAATCACGTCCTCCAGCTCCTGCTTCTCGTTCATCGTCCTCTCCAGCTGATCGTTAGCCTGGCGGAGCATCGCCTGCAGTTTTTTAACCTTAAAGATATAGAGTCTATCATCAATGCTACATAATCATATAGAAAGTGTGCTGTGTGAACATGGCAAACAAGTAATACTGTAAAAAAATATTAAGATTTTTATAAAGTTAGTGAAACTTTAGAGCCACAAGCAAAACATATTGATTGTTAAAATAGATCAAGTAAAACTGGGAGAAATTATTGGGAGGCATGGGAGGGTGTGCATTATAGTGAATAAAGCACAATAATGGCCTTATTGCTTTTAAGAAACCGTTTTAAAAAACAAGGTTTGATTTATAAATGCATTCATTGAAAGCAACATTATATAAAAATATATATTTATAATATATATATATATATATATATATAAAAGACTCTCCTGCAATGTAATCTAGTTACAAGATACCGGGTTCTATAACTCTATGGCCATTTTACAGACTATATATAAAATAAAAAGAAATCTTATGTTGTAACATTCAATGTAACCAGAAAGCAATTCAGTGAAGCAATGAAATCAGTTATGCTTTCTAAAAACATACTGACCTGATCTCTAGTCTCCGCTTCCTGACTCTGGATTACTTGAAGCTGTTTCTCATAATTCGTGCACATGTCACATCTCCGGCCCAACTTCCTCCCCGCGTTCTTCAGCTGCTCACCAAAATGCATAAATGATACAATTATTACTTAACAAATACTAACATATAATACAAGTCAGAAGTTTGGAGACCATTTTTTGCTACAGTTATTGTCCATGTTATCAGTTCCACTTACTGTAAATGTGTACTTTGTAGTTCTACTATTACAGACTGTAATCCGGTTGTGGACTACAGTATGATACTGTGTTTATCTCCTTTACCTTGTTCTAATGGTCAGGACCCAATAGTACCACCACAGAACAGGTATTATTTGGTTGGTGAAGTATTCCTATCCCAGCAGTGCAACTGAGGTGTGTTCTACAATGTAGAACACAGTCTGCAGAACTAACAAACAATACACCACCCAAATTACACCTGTTCCGTGATGGTCCTTGACTAACACTGTATTTGATTTATATTATATATGATCCTCCTTCACATTTTTTATTTAATCTGTATGACATTAAGTACAGCTCATCATTACTGTTATATATGCACATTTAACTTGTGTGTACACTTCGAGGGAACTTCCAAAATACAAACAGAAACTTAAGTGATCAGATCAGAATACTTTCCAGGGGGAAATTGTAAGTACCAAAAAAAGAAATGAGATAAGGAATACATTAAAGAAAAAAGATGCAAAGTAGTTGCAAGAAATCCAACTCAAACCAAAAGTTTCTACACTTTCAGTTTTTGGGGCTGGGTCTAAATTCATTCATTCACTCGTTATCTTCCGCTTAATCCTGTACTTGGGTCGCGGTGGGTAAGTCCCTTTGGATCAAAGCATCTGCTAAATGATTACATTACAATAATCTATAAATCTGAGTTTCACTGATATTTATAGAATATATTTAGTAACTAAATTTAGTAATTACGCATCATTTGAAGAAGTTTGTTTACTGCACATAGAAATTGCTTGTGTTTTGTAAAACCACTATATTCACTCTAAATGTCCCTGGATAAATGTTTTGGCAGTTAACAACATAAAAACAGGGCATTTTCGTTAAAGCCCTCTCACCTCCTGCTGAAGTAGGTTCCACTCAGTGTCGCTGACCAGACGGTAACCGGTTGGAGGCAGGTAAGCTGCTTCAAGGCGCTGAGAGATGCTTGAAAGCAGAGACGCCGTTTCTTCCTGCTCAGGTGTCATGGCCTTTATAGCCTTCTCCTGGTCCTTGGTGAGAAGAAAAGGCAGGGATCCAATAGAGGGGGTCCCCATTGTGCTCTCGAAACCGGGACCCTCGGCCCCGACCAGCGGGCCAAACTCTGACTCGTCAAGGTTGCTGGCCGATTTGGCTTTGTGGCTGAGTCCTTGGGGCTGGAGGGCACTTCCAGATGAGCCGAGGCTGTCTGTGGACTGAGCGCGGCGCAGACCGTCCCTGCAGGGGTCACACGAGTCTGGGGCATCCTCATCCAAAGAGTGCAAAGAGCTATGTATGCTGTGGTTTAAGTGCGACTGATGAGTGATGGGGATAAAGAGCAGGCATTAGTGATTATTTTAATGGTAATGATTTAATACAGTTGAATTTGTGGTACCTCTTCTATAGAAAGGCCAAGGAAAGAGTCCTCAGCAGCATCTGTGTGCTCTGGATTTTCATCATCGCAAACTACTTTAGCCTGACTGAGTCGTTCCTTCTCATCCTCCTCCTACAAAGAACACGGTTAAACAAACAAAGGGCAATTATTACAACAGCAGACATTTTAATTACCTCGATATATGGGTTCATATTATTTCTAATATTATTTATTAAAAAAAAAAAAATGTTGGTAAATTTTAATACAGCTTGGCCGAAAGTATTTAAAAAAAAATTAAGTGTTTATTTAAGAAGTTAATTCATGAACAGCATCAGTAGCTAATTTCCCCCAAGAAAAGGACACAAGCAATACAGTCAAGGGGCAAAGTATTACATCTAATGTAAACAATTGTCAAAACTATGGAATTAGCACTTGGAATCAAGGTTCGAATCGCAATATGGGTGGATTTTCATGTTTTTCCTGTGACTAAGTGGGTTCTACAGTTTTCTCCCACCCACAGTTCAGAAAACATGAATTGAAGGTGAATTGGCTGCTCTAAATTGCCCCTTTATAGTGAGTATGTGTGTGCACAGCGATAGATTGGCACTCTGTCCTAGGTGTATTTGTCCAGTGCCCAACACATTTTCCATTGGATGGAAAATGCCCACTACCCTAAGATTAAGTGGTCAAGATAATGAGAATGGAATGGAATGTAAAATATGATAACAAAACACACACAACTAAATTAACAGGTCCATTAAACTTGCTTCAGTGCTTACCGGTTAGCATTTCATAAGACTAACATGCTATACGTGTTTAAGTACACAAGCTTTGGTCTCTGTACCTGGTCTCTCCTCTTCATCTCCTCCACCTGGCGCAGCTGTTCAGATGTCAGCACACTCTCGATGCGCTGCATGTCCCGCATGAGCAACCGCTGCGATTCCAGGAACTGATCGTTGGCTCGCTGCCAGGTGTGTTTGAGTTGGTTGTGCTGTTGCCGCTCGAGTTCAAGCATGTGACAAACTGCCGATACGCAGACACACACCAAAATTTATTTTATGAACTGGGTCCAAGTCCGAGCTGAACATGACATCATTCATTCATATGTTTAAACTTTCAAGCTTTTTTTTTGGGAAATCTCTAAATCTCAGAGCTTTGTTCGGCTTTAAAAATTTACATTCAGTTCTTACAGGATTAGTTTTGCATTTCAAAGCTTTTTAAAGGAATAATGCAAACATTCTCATTAACTTTCAGAAACTAAAGAGGAAAATCTAACAACCATTCATTATTATGAAAAAAGCAGTTTCTTATGATTTAATTACACAACAAATCCAGTTACACTACCGCTATATTAGATTTCCTATTTATTTATTTTTTAAACTACACATTAAAATCTTGTGATGTATCATTAAATGCAATCAATGTGGATTCATGCCAGTAAAAAACAAATAAAATGTATCTCTAAAACATAACTCTAAAACATAAAGCAGCTTTTCAGCTTAAAGTGGCACAGGAATGGATTTAAAAACACAGTGCTAATTATATAAGATGTTGAAAATGAATATGTGCTTCTTAACTAGATAAGAAACATAAGGCACATTGAAAATTACAGAGGAAATTTCAACACGCTCTTCTTCTACATTAGAACTCTATGGTTTCATAAGCCCAAAATTTTATTACATATATAAATAAAACACTACACACCTTCATGAAGCTCTTTCCGGTATTTCTCAGCGTCCTCCTGGAGGACAGACTTCTGGGTGTTAAGAACCGCCACATACATCTCCAGGTCAGTCCGGCAAGATTTTTCAGCCTCAAGAACATGGTTAAGTTCTTTAACCTGCAAAAGAAGGATTGAGCAATAAAAACATTAATGACTTAATCAAAAACACAATTTAGTTTAATTTTATCAACATGCACCTGCCAGGTCAAAATATTATCTTGTTTGGATTTAGATTAATAATAAGAAGTCCTGGAAAATGTGCTTCATAATATTAACCTGCATTAATGCAGTAAATCATATTCATATAGTCACTCAGTCACTCATATTCATTCATTCTACTAAATGCAAAAACAGCTGTTCATTTACATACAGCGAAAAGATTTATATATTTACAGATGCAAACACAATTAATTGGAGCTTAACTTTACACGTTATTAAACAAATCAATTTTCCGTAAAGGTTTAAAAAGTGAAATTGTTAGTAAATCAGAGCTTTAGATGCATATAAAACGAAGATCATATCTAAACCAAATTGCAAGAGTTTCAAAACCAAGGGAGTCTGAAAAGGAACCTAAAAATAAAACTTAAAAGCAGCTGAATGACTGTGACTTCCTCATTTCACTCAGCTTTGCCGACCTTAGCTGCTTCAAGTTCCTTAACCCGATCTGCTGAGGTCACAAGCTTAGCCTTCAGAGAGGCTATTTCATGCTCCATTGGCATCACTACAGAGCGAAGCTTCTCTGCATCCTCCTGAGCCTAAAGGGAAACAGTAAAGAACTACATTTAGTACATGCAGCAGGTTTTAGTATTTATTCAAAGTGAGATCAACTCAGTAGAAGGATTTCACCAAATAATTGCATACTTATAGAAACATGCAGAAAAAAGGTATCAAAAGAGCAATTTTTTTTCTGAATCTGATATAAAGCATATAAAGTTTAACAATACAAAAAGACAAAAATATCCAAGCATTGTTGTTTGTGGCATTACTTTTGTAACTGTGACATCAGCACAACAGAGAAAAAAAAAGTGATTTGACAGAAAGTCTAAACTCATAATAATGACTACTCTGTACAATTGTAGTTGAATATCCTCTTTAACTTTAAAGCTATTCTGATAGGGATGGTGTTTCTAAGAAAGAGACACCCGCTACATGTATATAAATATAAATGTGTGTGTAAACATGCAAACAACATTGTCTTAAGACATATAATATAAAAAAAGACCAATTTTCTTTTTTCAGTCCTATTGTCACAGGTGAATAAAGTCAATACAGGAAGCAGATTATTCAGTTAAGTACTAGGAATAATTTAGAATCACTTTTACATTGGGAACTGTATAACAAGGGTCGGTAATTAAGCAACAGCAGCAACGGCATTTCCACGTGTTGCTGTTCAAAAAATGGCTCTATCAAAAACTCTTAGGAGAAAACTCGAGAGCCGAAACAGGATCTTTCTTGAAGAATGGACAGAGAAATACGCCTTCATCCTCCCAGTTTTATTAATGCAAAGCTGACATGCCTGATCTGTAATAAGGGTGTCCTCTGCTATATCAGACGGCACCACGAAACAAAGCATGCTCATTTGGATACAAGGATGTCTGGTCTGTTTGAAAGAGGTCGCGTTTTATTTTTACAATAATATGATGCCGTGTCCTTTGTTTGAAAGATGTGTTTCAAAAATTTGTTCGCCATCGAGTGTTGTCGTAAAAATGCATGGATGTTAGTGTGACAAAGCTAAAATCTACGTCAGCCAATCAGAATCCCTCAAAACAAACACTCAAAGCTCCAAGTAGTCCTTCTCCTGTGCCCCTCAACGCATTGTAACAATTTGGTTTGTAAAAAGAAACTAGCAAAAATCGTCTGAATTAACATAAGAGTCAGCACGTCTCCAGTAGCATTCATTTTCTTCAAAATCAATCAATCAAAATCAATAACAGTCTCATGTGTGACGTCAAAGTTTTTCAATATTTCCACTTGGCCCAGAGTTTTACATAAATAATAATTTTTGGTGATGTAAAACTACATTTTCATGTGGATACTAGGCCCAAACGCATAAAAAAAATCGTAATTTTTTTAGCTACCCGCCTACATGTTGATAAGCTGACAGTCGACTTCATTTTATTTTATTTTTTTTATTATTGTCGTTCATTATAGTTTAAACAACCTCATGGGCCAGATGTCATGCTTGCATATAATGTGTGAGCCTGCATATTGCCAACCTATGCTGTATAATGAAACCAAGGTGAAAAAGGATTAACCGATTTTTAGACACAAGCTAACAAACAGACCTTCTTCATCTCATTCTCCAGGTTCTCCTCCACCTGTCCCTCTGAGAGACGACGCCGTAGTTCATCTATCTCCCGTTCCACACCCTCACGATACTGTGCCCACTGAGTGCGCTCCTGTTCCAATCGCTGATGAAACTGCATCTCATACTCCCGAACAGTGTCTGCGTACACACACACACACAACTTATTTCAACACTTGACTCTATGCTTTTCAGAGTACTGTCTACACACACACACCCTCATCCACTACAATTACACACTACAGTCCACATGTTTCTCTACATACTTTATTAGTTTCCATAATCTGTTCTTTGGTGAGAACCTCTAAAGGACTTCCACAGAACTGGCATTATTTGGACGGAGGATGATTCTCAACATTGCAGTGACACTGACATGTTGGTGGTGTTAGTGTGTGTTGTAAAACTACCATAAACATGTATATGGAACAGAAGGCTAATAAAAAAGGTCGAAAACAAGGAATTGTACTCCATAATGTGTCCAGTAAGTGCATGTTTGGTGCAAAACAGAGGTATTCAGGAAGACTGGTTATGACCGCAACACATGACCAGGATATGGTTTTGCTGACTATGACTAAATCACATCTTTAACAAACCACCCTGTGATACTGAGTGCTTTTTAGGTAGACTGACCTTTCATGATGGCTTGTAAAGAAGCCACCTCATCTTGCCACTGCTGCTTGACCTGGTCGATGGCCTCCTGCTTTGTGTTCTCTGACACCGTGGCTATGGCTTTGATATTTTCAATTTCTGCCTTGGCGTCGGTTAACTGGGCCTGAAAGACACAAAGTTCTGCATGGGCGCTCTCCAGGGATGCAGCTTGCCGTTTCAGCTCCTCTGACAAAAGAGAAAAGCAAGTATTAAAAGTTGGGCAAATCATTTTATAAGACTTAAAACTTTATGATTGTGTTGAATAAGAAAAAATAGGAAGAGGCAGAATAGTTCATCTACCAGAAATAACCTTGGGGTAAATTATAATCATTTGTAAGTCCATTCATCCATTATCTTCCGCTTATTCCTCTACTAGGGTCATGGTGGAGTTTCCCATGTCCATCCAGGGAAGAACATCTGGGCACTGGGCAGATACACCCAGGACAGGGTGCCAATCTATCGCTGGGCTCACACTTCCACATACTATACAGGGCAATTTAGAGCATTCAGTTTACCTGAAATCCTTGTTTTTGGACTGTGGGAGGAAACCGGAGAAAACCCATGCGGGCACAGAGAGGACATGGAAACTCCACCCAGATCGGGACGCCCCATTTGTAAGTAGTTTTGGACAAAAGCATCTGCTAAATGACTACATGTAAATAAATTCATAATTCACATGACTTAACACATTGGAACATTTTAGAAACAATCTAAACCCCCATAGACATGAGAAGAAACTTGAAATTTCACAAGTAAAGATTGTCCTCTTTGGGAATCTAGGATTCAGGACTTTCTTGTGGTAAGATGGCAGCCCTACCCGCTAAACTGCCATGCCACCTAAAAGCTGGATTATGGAGGTTAAATAAGCATGCTTACTTATTAAGCCATTTCTAAAAATAGATTTTTAGCTTTTAAGAACAACTCGCACTTTCCATTAAATTATAAATAATATGTGGCTCAGTGGTAAATGTGTTGGATCCTAAACGAAAGGGTGCTTGTTTAAGCCAAGGGTTCAACAAAACCAGCAGTGTGCACCTTAACCCTCATTGTTTCAGGGGTCCTGAATCCTGACTGACCCCGTGTTCTAACTTTAAGTTAATTTGCTTGTTAAGTCACTTTTGAAAAAAAAAAAACAAGACCACATGTAAATTAAACCAAAAAGTTCATCAGGTCAAATAAAAAACTGATGTCTTTCTTAATAGCACTGAATCACAAATAACCCACAAGTTCTATTGTAGGGCTGCTGTGATTAGTCAATGACGTTGAAAACAACAAGAAAATAATCGAGAAAAAGTTTAAGGACAACTTCACCACAACAGAACAGGTAGAATTTGGGTGGTGTATTGTTTATTGTCAGGTCTGCAGTGAGACTGTAGCTGTGAGGGAGTTTTAGTGCGGCAGTGCTGCTGTAATTCATTTTAACACCTTAGTGACACTACTGGGACAGGAATAATGCACCGACCAAATAATGCCTGCTCTGTGGTGGTACTATTGGGGTCCTGACCATTAGAACAGAGTAAAGGAGACTAACAGCATGTAGTTTAGTTCACATACAAACAGACTGTAATAAGTCTAACTTTACAGTAAGTGGATCTGATAACATGGACAATAAGTGGTAAAACAAGGAGTCATAACTTTTGACTGGTACTGTATGAATTATATCTATTATATATATTATATATTAAAAAAAACACATTTATATTAATAAAAGATACTATTTGACCGACAGCTTTATATTCACCTTCTTTAGAAAGGTAAAGATCCTTAAATTTGGCCCGCTTCTGGTTAAACTCCATCTCCAGCTGCTGTTTAAGCTTCTGAAATTCGGCCCTCTCTTGTTCCAAAGCCTGGATACGCTGCTGGAGAAGCCCTAAGACAAAAAGCAACTGTTAGTTCATCTCTGTTGTCTGTACTGCTTGATTGCCTTCGTTTCATTTAGCTGTCCACAATGCGATGCTCAATCAACATAAAGCAAATAGAAGAAGGGGGTTACATTATTCTCTTTTAGACCTCCGAACCATTTAAACAGCAGGAGTGAAATAGACTTTCGACTTGAATAATACATGAATTCAGGGCAAATAAGCCAAAGCATCCTTTTTGTCAGATGCCTGCAGCAGGTTTCTCTGAGTGGGAGGAAGTAAAATGCCAGAATGTAAATGTTTTTCCAAATTGCTTAGTCAATGTAATCTCACACCAATTCCAAAGAGACACACAGTACAAACCCCTGAACACCCTGAGCTGACAATACAAATTCAGGCTAATCAGGCACAATGTGAGGCAAGACGATGGCACAAACATTAGCCTTCCTTACAGCAAGAATCTTCTGGGTTTGAATCTACAAAACTCACCAAAAGGCAAGTACACAACACAGAATCACCCTAGTTTTCCAACAATGTGTCTAGGGTGAAATTCCACAACATTTTATCTAAACTGGGATAAAATGAGGTCAATGTGCCTGCACCAGTGATCTGTCCACGGTAATTCCCCACCTTCCACACTACAAGCTTCATTTCAGATTATTTATTATGACTGTAGCATGAATGTAGGTGCCAGATGAATGAGTCTTCAAATTAAAACAGCCACAAACCAATACATTGACAACCAATACGTAATATAAAACATATTAATAAACATTTTTTGAAAGTGTTAAATCCTCATTCAAAGCCACAGAGATTCTCTGTAATAACCTCGGTCCTGATTCCAACTCTGACAAAGGTCATGTGCATAATTTACAGCGATACACCCAAACATAAAATCCTAAGATAATGTTGCACTCCAATATTGTGACACGGCAAACCAGAATCTAAAAGCAGACAATCATCATAACATGAAACTTTAATGTCTGTACATGTCCAACAGCTACTAAGCCGTCATATAAAAAATTCATAAAGCCATTTCGGCAGTGAAACAGCCCCCATCCCAGAGAATTACAAACATTTCGGTCATGGCGAAACAGCTTAAAACCTCTTCTGCAACTTGGTGAGTGTGAGTGCATGTGCTTAAGTAATCTGATTATGGGAAAATGTTCTCAGTAATCAGATTTCAATGACTACAAGTAGCAATATTTAGTTAAATTGCATTAACTGATAAGAGGAAGGCATCCAAAGCACTATGGCAACTTTAAAAGGTGCTGTACTACAAAAAATTAAAACAAATTAAAACAAATAACATTTTGATTCAAACAAATGAATATAATTCTTTTAGAAAACTCTATTTGACACTCAGTGACCTTTCTTTGCAGTTTCAGTCAACTGGGTTAGAGGCTATAATAAATCACTGGTTCACGACAATCTAATTTCATCCTCCACATTATCATTTGCAGCCTGCTGTGTGAATGCAGCTTAAATCATGTTTTTATATAAATTAATAAAATAGATGTGCAATTGACACAGTGGCCTGAACATTGCTGTGAGTGACTCAAACCTAAAGCTATTACAAGTTTCATTGTTCTGCTCAGATCCGATTTGCTCATCTGGACGGTACACACATCTGTGAACACATCGGTCCTCTAAAACGGCCCACATGGCCATACAAATGTGTTTAAGCAAAATAAAGTTGCCATAATATGTCTTGTTTGTGGACAAAATGGCCAAATGGAGGCATAAGAAGCTCTGGTATGGAAAACAGCAAAGAATTTCTCAGTAAGATGGCAACTTTTGATTCTTAAAAGACATGTGTAAGTGATTACAGATTTTAAATGGTACTATTAATTGTCTTAAAAGGAATCACAATTATAATTATTATGCAATAATTAACTTAACTAAAAAACAAAAAAGTGCCAGAAAGCACAAAAACAAAGCTCATTAACAACACTCATATATGTTACAAAAAAGAAAATGAAAAGCTTTTGCTAAATATTAAGACAAAACATTCTTAACAAAAGATATTGTGTATTTTGTTAAGATCAAAGTAAAAAAAAAAAAAAGTACAAATTCATATCTATTTGAAAAAAAAACCCTAGGTTTTATCTGTAGGGGCAAATTAAACCGACCAGTGTGCTGCAAGTGGAACTTCCATGCGAGTCGTGCAACTTGGTCTGAAGTTCCGGCTACCAGGGGAAAAAAAACAAACACTTATTTTTCTTAATGTCGTCATTACGAAGTTAAGGCGTTCTTACGATTGTTTATAACCTTTTTAAACATGATTAACTGCAAAAACAATTAACTGAACACAAATTAAAGTTCCACTTGCAGCACACTTGTCTGCTGACTTTGTCACTTTGTTTTTGCTGGTTCTTCTCTCTGGCAGCGCTGCTAGCAAGTAAAAATGTAGGTAGCATAGCTTAACATTTTATTTTATGTATTATAATTCATCCAGCAATAGTTGCTATAGTCTGACACTACATATGGCCCACACTCTCGCTGTAAATACACTGCTTTGCAGTGCAATTATTAACTGCAGCGAAAATTTGTGATCAAAAAAAATATTTATTTTAAAAGTGATTTGTCATGTTGTTCAGCATGCATGTACACAAGTCTAGTTCCCTTTAATACAAAACAATATCTAACCACGAAGCCAAGCCTATTTTGGCATTAAACATGTTAGAGGGCTGAGTGCTGTTAGAGTCATTGTTTGCTTGACCTGAATTCAACTGTAATCAATTTTTTTTTTAATTACATACATACATATAAAAACACACATGTATTGTTAATCGGCTAAAATAATATGGTCAAGGAGTTGAACACCCACAGTTCACCCCCTCCCTGTTTCCACTGTCCATCTCAAATCACAGTATTCCTGGAATACCGCCTGACTCAGTTTCACAACTAAACCTCAAAGGCTGGCATGTTGCAAAATACCAACCCCTGCCAATTTAGCCCCAATCGCTTTTATGGTGCTCTCCAGGCTTACATTTCATTTCCATTAAGGGAAGTGTCTCACCATGATGACCATTCAGTTTATATAAAGTCAGAACAAGCCTTTGAAGCTGACACGCAAATTTCAGATGTAAAAGGAGTTGCAACAGAAACATCTGTAAAAAAGCCCAGTTTGCATTTGTAATTAAACAGCAACGTAGGGCACAGTTCATTCCACAAAACTTGTTAATCCAGAAAAGGAGCAATTGGCACATTAAGGTCTATAGCTACGACGAATATTAAGTCAAGTGCAAGCTTTCTTCTCATGTTAAACATAAACCCTTATGGGATTTTTTACTGCAATTATACTTAGCTTACAGTGAAGACTTTATAAAACTTGAACTGCAAGGTGTGCACTTTAAAAGCCGTAATAATGAAAGGAAATAATTACAGACCAACACAGATGCAAAGAAAAACTAACTATCTAACCATCAATCTGTCATTAGTGCTCACATGATGCTGGGAGCTGAACATTTCTGGTTGGAGGTTTATTCTCAGTCCGGCAAGTTCTTTAAAAACTTAATCAGCGCTGCTTTATCAGATCTAATAGCATGACACATTCACATACTACCACCGCAATAATGGTACTTCTGTGCTGGTGAGCATCCACCACCCACATAATACCTGCTATGTGGTGGTCTTCACCATTTGGAAACAGAGTATAGCAAACAGATAGACCGCAATCTGCAACTGTAGATCTTTGAAGTCCATCTGCAGTGCCCTCTATAATTACTGACACCGCTAGTTAAAACATTTTAAAAGCCTTAAAATTAATTTAAGTTTTTAATGAAGAAGCATAATCTCACTCTGGAAAAAAAAGAAAAAAGGTAACCTTGAACTCAATTAAAAAAATCCTGACTAAGAAATAATAATTATTGGCACCCTTAAAAATTTCTTGGAAATAATTGTATTTGAACCATCCATCCATCCATTATCTTCTGCTTATTCTTCTACTAGGGTCGCGGTGGGGTTCTACTAGCCCAACCAGGAGAGAACATCACTGGGCAGGTACATCCGGGAAAGGGCGCCAATCCATTGCCACACAAACACACACCATACGGGGCAATTTAGAGCAATCTATTTACCTGGAATCCATATTTTTGGACGGTGGGAGGAAGCCGGAGAACCCGGAGAAAACCTACGCGGACATGGAAATTCCACCTAGATCAGCATCCGAACCGGGAATTCCCAGCACTGAGAGGCGAACGTGATTACCACTAAGCCATCGTGCCACCCTGTATTGTAACCATTTATGTCATTTCTACTGTAGTTTATCAAGTGGATAAAAGTATCTAGGAACCTTTAACTCATAACTTTGTTTCCCTGGGAAAGACAGGAAAACACACCATTAAAGTAAGGCAGATGCGGGTCAACCTTTATAAATAAGGCAATGGCTACAAAAAAATAGCCCCTCACCTGCAAATGCCTTTATCTACAGTCAGAGCAATCATCACAAAGTTCTGGAACTGTGACGAACAAGTACAATTGCCACCACACACAGTAAGAAAGATGGTAAGAGAAGTAAAAAGTTCTCCAAAGCTCACTGTAAGAGAACTAAAGCAAATGGTAGCATATTGGTAGCATATAAGGTCCCCTAAACCACCATCAGGTGCGATCTAAATGCCAATAAGCAGTTTGGAAGGCATGCACGGAAAAAACCTTTACTGAGTTATAATCATAAGCGTAAACAGGTGGCGTTTGTCAAGCAGTACAACAATTTTAACCAGGACCATGTGCTTTGGTCAGATGAGACCAAAATAGAGTTTTTTGGCAACAAACACAAAGTGGGTCTGGTGTAACACCTAGATGAGTATGCAGAAAAAAACTCATGCTCATAGTTAAGTATGGGGAAGAATAAGTGATGCTGTGGGCCTGTTTCCCTCCAAAGGACCTGGGAACCTTGTAAGGATACATGGGATCATGAACTCTTTGAAATATCAGGACATTTTTAATCAGAATCTGGTGGACTCTGCCCGAAAGCCGAAGATGGGTCATCACTGGTCTTTCAGCAACATTATGACCCTAAACATGTGGCCAAATCTACTCAAAAGTGGTTCACAAGGCACAAAATCAGGCTCCTCTCATGGTCATCTCAATCCCCAGACCTCAACCCAATAATAAACTCATGGCATGAGCTGAAGAGCAGAGTGAGAAGAGGAAAAGACCAAGGACTCTGGATGCTTTAGAGAGGTTGTACAAAGGTTCCTCTTCAAATCAAGGCACTTGTATTCAAACTTAGATTTTAGATTTTTTTTATTTCGCATTGTTGTCCTATATTGATTAAAAAATAGAAGTCAAAGAATAATTCTTAACCGGGTGGTGCCAATAATTATGGAGGGCACTGTATTTATTGTACCTATTTAATGGTTAGATATACAATGCAGCTATAGGATGTGAATAAAAATCTTTAAAAAAAACATACAGGTCAATAAAAAAAGCAAAACAATTCTGCTCATGAACTTCTAATTATATCAACACCCTGCACTAATGTTACACAATCATTTGAATTGAACTTCAGCATGGTCAGGTCATAGAGGTTAATACATTTAGCAAACGCTTATAGAATGCTACTTTTTAAGGGTGGTTCCTCTTTTTTTTTTGCTTTTACCTGTATCTGCCTTATATAATGAACTGCAGTGCTGATTATTTAATTGTGTGAATGAACTGATAAAATAAATGAACTGATATAATAAAGTACACACATTTTCAACCTAGTTATATAATATTGAACCACTTCTGTCATAATTCAAAATTAAATCATGTAATTAGTTGTTGGGGCAAGTGGCAAGTTCACTACTCTGAACTGGAGATCCATGTTTGAATCCCAATCTGGGTGGAATTTTCTCCACTTCCCGTGTCTGCATGGGTTTCCAATGGGTTCTTCAGTTTTCTCCCACAGTTTAAAAACAGATTCATTGTAAATTGACTGCTCCTGCAATTTCCACTTTGGGAGGTAATAGTGTTCCGATTCTAAATAGTTCCTACATAGTCTGTGTACGTGCGTGAGTACGTGCACCTGGTTTGGCTCATCTGCCCAGTGCTCAAAACATTCTCCCCTGGATGGGCATGAGAAATACCTCCGCGACTACAATAGAATCAAGTGGAGGATAATGGATGGATGGAATTGGTTGTTAAAAAGTAAAACTTTAGGTCCTTGTGATTATGTTCAATCTATAAGGAAAATACTGGGTTAATACTTTGTATTTCAAAGACAATAAAAACAATTCAGGTCAAACTAATGTTGCTCAACTCATCTGCACTGTGCACTTTGCACTAATGCACTGATCAAAGTGAAGACAAAGCCTGGGTCTGTTAGTAATCCCACTACACTTCATCATAGTGATAATCCAAGAACAATGTTCTCATGCTCCTCACTGCTCTTAATCCCATTACACTTTAAAAGCATTGTATGGGTAAGTTTTCTCACTCCTCGTGCTGCACAATCCAGACTTTAAAGCTGCTTGTTGTCTGTTAGCTGAAGCTAAAAACTGAAATGACAGCTGAGCCCGCGTCATCAATTAGCTCTCTGACTAATGCTTTCATACTTCCACAAACCGTTCCTAACGTTCCAAATGCACTTCATTCCGTTTTAACTAAACTCCAAGCGGTTTTGTGCTTAAAAACAAATCATTATCAAACAAATCTTAAAGGCTAGACGCTAACCGTGCGCGCGTCACCGGCTTAATGCGCGCTGCCGACACCGGGGTCGCGCGGGCCTGCTGGCCTGACAGAAGGCATTCCAAAATAAATACAAAACAACAAGCCGCAACGTCTAGGGAGACTTACCGTCGTGCTGGGCCGGCCGGCCGGCTCCCGAGGCCTGTTCGGCCATGGCTTTCCAGGCGCAGGTCTTTAAACACCGGCTGGATAAACGCAGGCGAGGGAGTGCCAAACAAAACACGCTAGCATGGACTAGGCAACGTCATTGCAGAAACAAGGCCGACTGCGCATGCGCGACTTCGGGGGAGGCGAGCAATAGCGAGGGGCTCGCCATCACTCACTGATGTGGCTTCATTTAATAAACGGCTGATTTGCATGGATTTGAACTTTATAATACTCCTTATTTCTTTCATATAAGCATTTTATTGTTGCTGTTTATAAACACACGTTGGTCAGTGTATTATGTACATCTCTACATTATGTGGGTACATTATTCATTCATTCATTTATTCATTATTCTCCTCTTAGTCCTTTAGGAGGGTTGTGGTGGTTCCCCATGCTCATCCAGGGGATAATTGAGGGTTGCAGGGAGTTCCTCATGCCCATCCAGAGGAGAACGTCTCAGGCGCTGGGCAAATACACCCAGGACAGTGCGCCAAACACACACAGACTATAGGGGCAATATAGTGCAGCCAATTTACCTTAGATCCATGTTTTTGGACTGTGGGAACAAACTGGAGAACCCGGAGGAAACCCATGTGGACACGGGGAGAACATGGAAACACCACCTATATTGGGATTCAAACTAGGAATCCACAGCGCTGACAGGCAAACGTACTAAACACTAAGACACTGTGCTGCCCACCTACATGTTTTAACTATTTAATAATTAATAACAATAATTATAATAAAAGTTTTACTAAACATAAACATACCGAAACCAATAACAAGTAGTAATTTATTTATGTCTCTTTTTGGTGTTAATACACCCTTCAGACTGTGTCAAATGTGTGGTAGCAGACTTCTGAGAATTTCATACCCCAGTATGACGGATTTAAAAATAAGTGTGGGAGGTTCACAGTGCATCGAGTATAAAGGACAGGAAGCATTTTAGAGAACTAATGTGTCTGTGCTCCCACATTCCTTAATCATTAAATCAGCCTCTCGTTGCAACATGTTTGTGGATATTTGTGAAATAAACCAAAAATAAAGGTACAGAAGTTTTTCTTTTAAATTTTAAACTTGTTTTAATTATTATTTCATATGAAACAATTGAAGGTGTAGACAAGTAGAGTAATTTGGTGATATTTAAGTCATGCTAAAAGACTTTTACAAAAATGCCTATATTATTGTAGCCATTAGTTTTGAAATCTAAAATATGGATGTGGATAAAATTTTAATAATTTCACAATTTATGATTTAATTCAATAGAATGTGTGTTAAAAATGTGTTTATTTGACTTAAAACCTTCAGTCAGTGTTTAAATAATACAGATGTTGTTTTTTTCCTTCGGTTCACACAGAACCTTATTTTCTTTTTAGTAATAATAATAATTATTAATAACTATCATCATTATAATATGTTTTATGTTTTACAATTGAAATCTATAAAAACATTACAGTAAATAGTATTCATTTTAAATTCACGTTTTACAATAGAGCTACTAAATGCACTAATATGATAATATTACAATAAACTATTTGCACATTATTTGACAATTATTCATATTATTTGGAAAATAATATATACTTTATACCGAAAATAATGTTGTTAAAGATAAAGTGCTGTTCTTGACATTACGACATTGTACAAAAAATTAAATGCAGGGGTGAAAAGTATAACATTTTGTTTCATAACACTTGGTCATTTAGCGCACTTTTATCCAAAAGCTTGTGGTTAAGGAACCAGCCTTGCGACCTGAAGGTCTCTGGTTCCATTCTTGGTCTATTGGGCAAGCCACCCAACCCCAATCAGTTGCTCTGTAGAGGACCAATTCCTCTGTGCTCAGTAAGCAAAAAAGATCACTTTGTGGTATTGGGACTGGTATGTAGACATATACAGATATCTTGTCAATTCCACCGTATATCTAGGACATACAGGAGAATCGAAATATCGTTTCTCTCTCTCCATATGCAAAGAGAGAGGGGCTGCTGTGCCTGGTCGCACCGCCAACTTGTAGAAAGGAAAAAAAGGAATAAAAAAAGAGTTTGACTTTGAGTTTGGCTCTGTGTTTAACTCACTTTGTTGTACATACTGGATGTTTGATTAAGAGTTAGAACATCAACAAGTACAATAGGTACTTAAAGGAGGGGTGTATAAAAATAGGGAAGCCCAAAAAATTGCCCAAAATGTGACCTGAATGTGCAGTTACACAAGTTTAAAGCTCTGCAGGGTTGTTCAGCAAAAGCTGTCTCCATCCCATATTGGGTCTAAATGATTTTACTAAAAGTGACAGCTATTTTCTGCTTTGTGCTAATGTTTAGAGAAAGACTTTTGTTATCTGTTTTCTTTTTTGTACAGGATGTGGTGTGTGGTGTGGATAAAGTACGAGTGGGCATAATGAAAAATGATAACACAAGCAAGCCAACAGCATTAGTTCTGTATGAGGTATTTTATGTTAATATAGAGCAACTATTTTTGGTAAATGATGCATTTCCCGCCCAGGAAACTAAACTCGCCTGGTAACTGCTAAAGCAGAATAGACTGGTTGAAAGACATCAAAAAGCAGAACCACAACTGTCATATATGATCGATGAGTTATTTTGTTGTTAATACATATAAACAGTTTATGTCTGACATTTTAAAGCAGTGTTTCAGTTGTTGTTTTCTTTTTATATTTGACTAATTTGACTTTTTTCATCAGGATGGCTTTACAGACGTTCTTGTTGTTAGTATTAATTGGGATTCTTTTAATGACCTTGATAATAGTGATTGCATTCATCATCATCAACAAATACTTCATAAAGAAAGGTAACATACTGATGCACAACAGATGTGATCATACTGATGCACAGTTCTAGTTTTTGAAAATAATAATAACAATAACAATATTAATTCGTCAGGCTGAGTTTCCATGTTCTCCCTGTGACAACGTGGATTTACTCCAGGATCTCTGGTTTCCAGCCACAGTCAAAAAATCTTTATTCAAAGTGTAACTGGCTGCTTTAAATTGCCCCATAATAGTGTGTGAGTGAGGGACTGTGTGCCCAGTGATGGATGGTAGATCTGCCCATTTACATTACATTTACATTTAGTTATTTTGCAGACGCTTTTATCCAAAGCGACTTACAAATGAGAGAACAACACAAGTCAGTATTATTAGGAAGAAACAGCTACACTGAAGCACTATCAACCCTGCGCATAACTCAATCTGGCATGTTTTTTTTGTCTGAAATGTTCCTTCCTGGATGGGCATGGGGACCCATCCCCGCAAACCTAATAGATGATAAAGTTGAAGATATTGAGATAAAATTAAATGAGATAATTCCAATATGCAAAAAATTGGTGAAAAGGTGAAATTACATATTTTGTCACCTTTAACCTAATATCAAGGATTTTAAATGTTCTGAGGTTGATTATCTTAACAGAACTTATTTGTGGCATCATAACTGAAAACATCAACATTGCATTATACTCTTGTGGACAGTACAGGATTTGAAAAAAAAACTGGAAAATAGTTTATTAAAGCAATAAGGCACGAGAGGGCCTGCATTATTGTGAATAAACCATGGAAAGAGGTGTTATTACAGCTCTTCCAATGGTTTATTAACAATCATGCACAACTTCAAGTGCCTTATCGCTTTATGGTAACCAAACACACTAAAATGAAAAAAAAGGTTTGATTCATAAATGCGTTGACAAAAACCAAAATTGCTAATAAACTCGTTTTCCATGACATTATCCAGTCCTTTTTTTTTTAAATGAACCCTGACACAAGTTAAATATTTTACACTCAAATACTGCCACCTAGCAGCCAAATTACAGAACTCAGTTTATGAAAGCCTTTGAAAAATAATATATATTTATATTGCGCATTTATACGAATGTGAAGGGGTCCGCGGTACCTGTTTTATAATTGAGGTTTGGACATATTTAGGGTGTTTTTTTACTAACTTTTTCTCTCTCCCACAACATTAGTTTAACGTTAGTCGTTGGTACATCTTCAAAGTTAACTATTACGCAAAAAAATGCGATGGCGTCATCGAGCGACTTCTAGGACAGCCATTAGCTACTTTCCTTACTGAGTTAGCAACACTGAAATCTGCCGCTTGTTTAAATGCAGTGTTACAACTGCGTGACTTTGTAACTATATTTAGCGACATTTCAGAACTTCTAGTGACGACTTATTTAAAAAAAAATTGCTGGGCACAAACTCACTTACACAGCCACACACACACACTCTCTATTGGTACAATTTAGGGTAGACAATTTACCTTGAATCCATGTTTTTGGAATGTGGGACGAAACCATAAAACCAGAGGAAACCCACGCGAACACGGGGAGAAAATGATTCGAACCGGGAATCTCCAGCGCTTAGAGGCAAACAACCACTAAGCCACTGTGCCAATAGCAATAGCCATTGTCCTTAATGGGGAGTTGGCAACGGTGTTTCAATGTTGAGTGTGTGAGAAATTCCTAACTAAATTTTTTTGGTCAAAACACATTTAAAAATATCCATTAGGAAGTTAATATCGACTTTTTTTTTTTTTTAAATAAATCTTTATTTTTTATTCTTCCTTACAGTTACAAAATATAACCCATCTAAACAAGCAGATTTTGACAAGACGAGACATGAAATGTAAGCTGGCAAACATATGTTTTTGCAGTGATATAAAAATGTTTTTAATATCAACAAATCTCACTGAAGATTTTCATTACAGGGAAAGTACCTTTCAGACATCCGATGAGGATAAATGTCCTCCTCCACTGCCCTCCAGAAAACAGTTCGACACAGAATCTGGTAAGAAAATTGTGTAATATGATATTTCCAATTTTTTTTTTAAAAATCAGATGTGATTGATCAGCCAAGGTGTGTTTGGTTTTCAAATTCAACATTATTTTAGTAAGATTTAAAATGATAATTTCGGCTGTCTAGAGTTTAAAATATACGCAAAATAACGGTTTATTATGCAGACACTTGAACATCTATGGTTTTAAAATTATTTTAATTGTTGGCAATTTTTCTGTAAGGAAAATCCTAAAAGTAGCTGGTCACTAATTGACGTCATTGTCTAATTTGCATAATACTTTATTTAGGAAATAAATATTGTGGCGCAGAAAAACATTTAAAAAAATAAATAAATAATGAAAAACACACACCAAATATGTTGGAACTACAAATAAAGTCAGTGGAGTCAGTGGCAGCTTTGGAGTTTTGCAACATTTGCAGTTCAGTTTGGATGTGGAGCAATGCGGGTCTCTCTGAGCATTAAGAGTGTTGTGGACCAGGGCTCACGGACAGAGACTGAAAAACATATGTGTTTCCAAATGTCTTTAACCAGAAATTTGTTGCTTATTGGTTTTTTTTTGTCCCTAGAGGGTCGGAAAAGTTGCTAAATATAGCGACAAAATCACTAGCTATAAATACAATACCAGTGAATACAATGCAAGTTTAGACACGCCTCCTTTTTTCATTCATTCATTATCTTCCGCTTATTCCTTTATGAGGGTCGCTGTGGGGCGCTGGGCAGATACACCATGGACAGGGCACCAATCCATCACTGGGTTCACACTCACTCACACATCCACACACACTTACACAGGGCAATTTAGAGCATTCAATTTACCTTGAATCCATATTTTTGGAATGTGGGAGGAAACCGGAGCATTGAAACTCCACCCAGATTGGGATTCGAATTTGGAGCCCCCAGCGCTGAGAGGCGAACGTGCTAACCACGTGTCGCCATTACTTCTTTTTGTTTCACTATTTTTTATTGTATCAGTTCCACTTATTGGAAAGATTAATTTTGTAGTTCTACAATTACAGAGTGTAGGACATCTGTTTGTGGATTACAGTAAATACTAGTCAGTTAGTGCCCTTTACTCTGTTCTTTAATGGTCGGGTTAGTCGTTTTATAATTATCCTGCTACTAGAGGAAGGTTTTCACTTGCTGACAAAGCTTCATGCAGTTGGGCTTATTATTTTTTAGCACAGAACAAAATAACCCAATTCAAATCATTAAAGACCCCCCATTCCATCTCTATTACCAACTAAACAGTCTGCCTTTGTTCTTATATATAATAAGTTAGCAACATTATTTTGGCATTCATTATTTGCACGCCTCCAGCCACAGTGTACTGTTGTACTGTTGTTCGGGCTGATTGTGAGCTGACTCTGCAAAACGCTAATGAACCTTACAACCAAGAATGAACCTATATCTTTTTACCGACTGTGAACTTGTGACTTTGTGTGACTTTCTGCTTTGCGGATGGGTGAATGTTGCTCCCAGAACTTTCCTACTTCTAAGGACACTTACAGAGGACCAGGGTGCCAATGTTTGGAAAGTGTATGGTTGTCTGTTTGATTTTCGGCACCACTAAGCAATGGCTGTTTCTGACATACGGGCTAAACCTTCTATTAAACAGGTGAGTCTGCCATGTTTAGCAAATGACTGTGAAATCTAATTGCAATGTGTTGGCCATAGTGGTGCAATCATGGGTTCGATCCTCAAGTGAGATGGACAGGGTCCTTTTTTTGTTTGCATGTTCTCCCCATGTCTGTGAGGGTTTTCTCAGGTTTTTTCCCAGAATCATTAAACACCCTGGTAGTTATGTTAAATTGCCTTTAGGTTGAATGTGTGTGCGATTGTTATGACCTGTTCAGCATGTTTCCTTGCCAGTCTCCCAGTTGTGATTGGGATAGGCTATAGCACCTTACATAAACCTGATTTGGTTGAATACATTAGAAAATGAATGAAAGGAATTTTTTATCGCCGCCAAGATCATGAAATAAACTGAATGTGAATTGATTAGTACTGTACTGTTAAACTACATTGATCAATCATGTCTCAGCTGATCAAACACATTTTTTTATTTTAATGAGCATTTACCCTTATATTTCCCTGTTGTTCATGCAGATAATTTTCAGTTTTCAATCTGCAAACAGCTCAGACAACCGCAAGCTGACAAATATATTTACGCTCCAACTGAGTGCAATTGAATTGTAATGATATTCCACAAAAATGCTACAATTAACATCAGACACTGGGGTCATTTTGCATTTTTCGAGCAACCATGTGACTTCTATCTTTCCATTAACAGAAACATCCTTTTTATCACCATCGCTTAGTTTCACTTCACTAAATGCGGCTTATTTTTAAACTTTTGGGTTGGTGTTGTTTTTTTCCGTACTCTTATTTGTTTATGTGCTTTCAGATTAAGTTAATTTATTTATATAGCACTTTTTACAATAGTGCATTGTCTCAAAGCAGCATTACAATGTTCCAAACCTGAAGCCCTAAAGAGTCGAAGCAACAGTGGCAAGAAAAAACCTCTTGATATAACTTTATCATGGAGGATAAAGGAGGATAAAGGAGGAACCTTTTAAGGTTCTTCCTTAAAAGCAGTGGCAAGACATAACAACAATGGCAAGAGATTGGAACCTGGATCCCAGTGCTGAGGGGCAGACATGCTGACCACTTTGTGGTTTTTCTAAAACATTAGATCACAATATATAAATCTATGAAATCGATAGGGTTCAAAACTCCACAGCTCGACTCGTGTTCAACCAGCCAAAGTAAACTCGTCACTCTATTACTCCTTTCTATCCATTGGCTTCCTGTAGCGGCTCGCATTCAGTACAAGGTACTGACTCTGGACTACAGGACAGTCTCTGGATCTGCCCCCCCTTACCTTCAGTCCATCTTTACTAAATACACTCCGATTCGTTCACTACGCTCTGGTGACAAATGTTGCCTTGTGACTCCAACTTACCGAGGCGCTAACTCTCACTCCATTTTATTCAGCACTGCTAAATGGTGGAACGACCTTCCCAACAACATCCGTAAAGCTGACTCACTCAAAATTTTTAAGAAAATTCTCAAAACCCATCTCTTCCACACACACTTGCTATAAAAAAGAGTGTTGGGCAAGCAATCTAAAGGTTGGGGGTTCAAATCCCAAGTTCACTAAAGTGCCAATGTGGAGTCTTGAGCGAGGCCCTTAACCCTCATTGCTCCAGGGGCAGTCGTAGGAACGAGCCTTGCGATCCAAAGGTTTCACTGCACGGATGGGTTAAACGTGGAGGACACATTCCACTGTACTGTAAGTACAGTAGGCAAAATAAATCACTTTATTATTTTATTTTTATTCAGTGGTGCTGTATCATAAGTGACCCTGTGTTCTGAAGTCAACCATCATGTTTGAATCCCTGTACGCAGCTTTGGATCTGCAAAATGAAAAAAAACAATCTTGTGTTTAACAGCAAAGTCCGACCTCACACATCCACATTTGGATAAATGGGCAAAACTTCCCAAAGACATTCTCCAAAATCTCCCTCAAAGCCTTTTTTCCAGAAGACTAGTAGTACCAAACTGTATAGGTATAGAACATCAGTCTATATAATGCAAACCATGTTTACATCACACTGTACAATCCAACTACATTCACACAGTGTAACGTGCAACATCATACTGCAGCGAGGTTTCATAAAGACCTCCCGCTTCCAATTTTGCCGTCACTGCTGGAACGGTCCTGGCATGTCGAATAACGTTGAGTTGACAGCCTGTAAAACCACAACAGACCCAGAGTACAAAAACAACCTCTAGAGTTGAGATGACGCAAAGCTGGCATCCGGAGCGTGTGGTGAACTGCATGGCGAGAGCAGGAGAAGTGAAATAAGAGTGTGAGCCCACGAGAAAGACTCTGTGGGGGTCTTGATCATCAGACAACATACTAAAGGGGCTAACAAATTATAGTGGGGCCAAAAAATAGTTAGTCAGCCTCTGATTGTGCAAGTTCGTACTGTGATTTTCATCATACGTTCACATCAAATATTAGGGGGGAAAATCCAGGAAGACGCATTGTATTTGGTCAATAACAAAAGTTTAATTCAATACTTTTGCTGGCAGTGACAGAGGTCAAGTGTTTTTCTGTAAGTCTTCATCATGTTTGTACACACCATACCTGGTATTTTGGCCCATTCCTCCATGCAGATCTAGTAGAAAATCGGACGGACTACAGACTCATTTTAGAACTACATGGTCCATCTCTACCATCAGTGGACCTGATAAACCAGAGGAACCCAAGAAGTGTATCTAATAAAATGGCCGCTTACTGCATAATGATTCATCAGGTGGAGCAGCTCATGGTGGAGAAGATCCAACCCCCCTTCCAGCCTTAGATACCCTCTGGATTGTAGCGTGTGTGAGAACATATGACCCTTGGATTCTTCAGAGCCGAGCCACTCCACTGCTTTGAGGTCCTCACATGCACTGACTAAGAGCATTTCAAGGAGCAGTAGGAGGAACAAAGGAGTGCCTGCCAGGGCACACTGTCAAATTACAGCTGCTTTTTGCTTGGTGTTTTTTTTCCCCCAGAGCTCCCAGCAGCCCTCGGGCTTAACTGTGACTGTGGGCTATTGGCACCCAGAGATACGGAGTAAAAACAACAGAGCTTTTAATTAAAGTGTGAGATGATCCAGTTCAGCCTGCTGTGCCCTTTGACCACAATCTGTTTGCCTACTGCAGATACTTTTAACACGGTGCAGAGCAGAAGTGCTGACGGATCCTCATAAGGGCTGTGCAGTCTATTCACAACATCTCTTCTGTTCGGTTTACAGCCGGTTGTTGGGGACATTCAGCACAAAAATATGCAAACTGACAAGATTTCAGTTCTGAAATCTGGCATGTGATCATTTATGTGTCAGTCAATGAAGCTGAGAGCAGTGAATGAAGCTGGGTAAACAAATAAAAGTGTCCACTTAAACCTCTTCGAAGGTTGCGGGGAGGTGGGGATCGGGGGGTTCCACGTGCCCAGTCAGGGGATAATATTTCAGGCACTGGGCAGATACACTTAGCACAGGGCGCCAATCCATCGTTGGGCACACAGTCACTTACACAGACACTAAAGGCAATTTAGATGGGGGCAATCAATGTTTTTGGACTGTGGGAGGAAACCCACAAGGACATAAGGATAACTCCACCCAGATCAAGATTCAAACCCAGGATCCCCAGTGCTGAAAGGTAGACGTGTTAACCTCCACACCTCTACTGGGGGGTAGGGGTTCCAGAAAAGAATGTTTAGGGCGCTGGGCAGATACACCTAGGCCACGGCGCCAATCTACTCACAGATACACTATAGAGGGGCAATTTAGAGTGATCATTTACCTTGAATGCATGTTTTTGGACAGTGGGAGGAAACCAAAGAACCTGGGATTCGAACCTGGATCCCCAGAGCTAAGAGACGGATGTGCCAACCACTATGCCACTGTGACGCCTAGTAGTAAAACAGATCATCTACTTAATCCTCCACAAGGGTCGCAGGGGGTTCCCCATGCCCGTTCAGAGTAGAACGTCTCGGTCGCTGGGCAGATTCACCCAGGACAGGATGCCAATCCATCATTGGCACACACACACACACTATATGGGGCAATTTGGAGCAGCCAATTTACCTTGAATCCATGTTTTTGGACAGTGGGAGGAAACCAGACGACCCATAGAAAACGCACACAGACACGGGGAGAACATGGAACCTCAACACAGCTTGGGATCCGAACCTGGATCTCCAGCGCTGAGAGGCGGACGTATGATGATGATGATGAGATCTTAGTTTCAAAAGTTTCCAAACAACAAGCTGTGTGACCTTCAGAACACTGTGTGAAGAATTCCTGACCTCTGCTTAGTGTGTTATTAAGCTCAAGTTATTCAGGCTAAATGTGACCGTCGTGTCTTCTGTTGTCCTGATTACTGCCTGGATCTGGAAACCCAATAGCATTTGAGGAAGCTCAATCCAATATCCTTGATGGATTGGCACCTTGTCCTGGGTGTATCTGGACCGCGCCCAATATGTTCTTCCCTGAATGGCTATGGGGAACCCTCTGCAGCAGAGGATTACACTGAAGATAATGGCAGGGTGGTTATCACGTTTGCCTCTCAGCACCGGGGATCCAGGTTCGTGGATTTTTCATGTTCTTCCTGTGTCCGCATAGATTTCATCTGGGTTTCCTCCAACTGTCCAAAAACATGGATTTAAGGTAAATTGTCTGCTCTAAGTTGCCCCTATAGCATGTGTGTCTGTGTTGTGTGCCCAGAGATTGGTGCCCTGTCCTGGGTGTATCTGCCCAGCGCCCAAAACGTTCTCCCATGGATGGGGACGGGAGATAGAGATTGGGCGACAGGGCAGCATGACGGTGAAGAGGTTATCACGTCTGTCAGTCAGCACTGGGGATCAAGGTTCGAATCCCAATCTGGGTGGAGATTCCATGTTCTCCCTATGTCTTCATGGGTTTTCTCCATGTGCTCCGGGTTCCTCCCACATGCCAAAAATATGGACTTAAGGTTAATCCGTTGCTCTAAATTGCCCCGTAAGGTGTGTGGCTGAGTGTGTGAATGAGTGTGTACCCAGTGGTGGATTGGCGCCATGTCCTGGGTGTATCTGCCCAGCGCCCGAGACGTTCTACCCTGGATGGGTATGGGGAACCTCACCGCGACCCTCATAAAGGAATAAGCAGAAGAAAATGAATGAATGGTTGCTCTAAATTGCCCATGTATAGCCTGTATGTCTGTGTGAGCCATGGATTGGCCACTTGGGTGTATCTGCCCAGCACCTGAAACGTTCTCCCCTGGATGGGCATGGGGAACACTCCATCTGCAACTCTACCAAAGAATTAAGTGGAAGATACTGATATGACATTTAATGGAACATTAAAAAAACATATAAATCACATGATGTTTACACTTCAGCATCAGATTCCAGGTCATCCAGCTTCATGCCACAGCTGCGGAACAATTTGGGTTCCGTCTGTATCTCTCACAGCTAACGCGCGCAAATCATTCAAGGCCAGATAAAAAGAAAAGTGCGTTTCTATGGCAACGGATACATGACCAAGCGTGTATGAAGGATCTGTACCAAAGTGCCCATGGCAACCACTTGTACCACTCATACACATAATTGACCATCAGCGGTAAAAGACAGGTCACACAATGAGGTTTGTGGAGGGGGTTGGGCGTGGGGGGGTTGGGGGGAACATGTGCATCACATGTTTTTTTTCCTACATCATATGAAGCCATCACTTTTGTTAACAGTGCTTAGTTACGGGAGTGCGCAATCCAATGGATTTAAAAAAACAGGAACAGAAACTCGTTCTTTTGAGTCACGACCTATAATTAATTCTTTTTTCTTGTCAGCTTTCAACATTTCATTTCGTACATTTCACATCGCAGCTTTGTCCTTGCTGTGTTTATATTAAAATCTAAAGGACCCTGCAATAAGTACCCATCAGGTAATTTGGACAGGCAGTGTGATTGGATGCTGGACATTAGGACATGCCCTTCACGCTCCATTGTCTATTTCTTTAACTTTCCATATAGATGGACTTTGTAGTTTTACAATTACAGACTGTAGTTCATCAGTTTTCTTGGTTTTATTAGCCCCCTGTGGGTCAGGAGCATCACCGAACATGTATAATTTGGGTGGTGGACTGTTTATTGTCAGTTCTGCAGTGACACTGATGCAGTGAGGGGGGTTTTAGTGCAGCAGTGCTGCTGTAGTTTCATTTAAAAACCCCAGTGACACAGCTGGGATAGGAATAATGCACCATCAGAATAATACCTGCCCTGTGGTGCTACTATTGGGGTCCTGACCCTTAATACAGAGTACGTAGTATGCATTGTATTCCACAATTTGGAATTTGTCTCTCAGCACTGGGGATTCCCGGTTTCCATGTCCTCCCTGTGTCCGCGTGGGTTTCCTCCGGGTTCACCAGTTTCCTCCCACAGTCCAAAAACATGGCTTCCAGGTAAATTAAATGAAATGCTCTAAAATTACCCTGCCCAGCGCCCGAAACGTTCTCCCATGGATGGGGACGGGAGATAGCGATATGGTGGCAGGGCAGCCTGATGGTGTGAAGGTTATCCCGTTCGTCTGTCTGCACTGGGGATCAAGGTTCGAATCCCAATCTGGGTGGAGTTTCCATGTTCTCTTCGTGTCGGCATGGGTTTCCTCCATGTTCTCCGGCTTCCTCCCACATGCTAAAAACATGGACTTATGGTAAATTGGTTGCTCTAAATTGCCCTGTAGGGTGTGTGGCTGTATGTGTGAGTGAGTGTGTACCCAGTGACGGATTGGCGCCCTGTCCTGGGTGTGTCTGCCCAGCACCCGAGATGTTCTCCCCTGGATGGGCATTGGGAACCCCACCGCGAGAGGAATAAGAGGAAGATAATGGATGGATGGTTACATGACACTTTATTAAAGGCGTGGCTTGGGTGTACCAGGTCCCCTCTTAGTGTCTCAGTGTGCTCAGTGCAGTCAGTCCAAGTCTGTATGCTCTGAATACTGAAAGTTTGATGGCACTGCGGTCTAGAGCCGCAGCATACTTTGCTCATCTGCTTTATCACTACAGATCTTAATCCTCCATTTGTTTCTCTTTTTGATTGAGCAAAACCCCACGCGCAAGATGTTTTTTCTTCACCTATTCATTTTTTGCATGAGGAGGCATTCGACACGCAACCTACTGTACTGCACAAGCAAAACTGTTGTGAAACTCACACATTCTTTACATTCCCTGTTATCCAACCGGGGCCCACGCAGAACATGTTTAACGCCGAAATTCAAGCACGGGAACAGCTTGTATAATGACGCACTAAACATTTTTTCTCCGTGTGACTGAATCGCAGCGCTGCACTTAGTCAGCTTAGAATGGGGAACAGAATCTTTAAAAAAATCACATTTATTTTCATATCTATACCTATGGATGCCAAAGCGCTCGCTGACTCAATCATCAAATTCTCCAACCTCCTGAGTACCTACAAAGCTGAAATTTTACCATCATGACCAAAACTAAGTCTTTCTAACCTTCATACGTTTGATAGTTCATTCAAGACGCCTCCAGTGTCGCATCGGGGTCTTCCTGAGTACCTACAAGGCTGAAGCTTGGCACCGTGATTACCTACCATGTCCTTGGAAAAACTAAAGGGTTCTCGCTTTCCTACATTTGATTGTTCGTTTAGTATCGCCATTGAACACCTCGGATGGATTGGGTTCTTCGCGAGAACTTGGAAAACATATTTAGGTTTTTAATTGCCCCAAACTTCACTCACATTTATAAATAATACATTATTTGAAATATATAAACTCTAAAGCCATCACTTATTCAAAAACAATTGCCTTTTAAATTTTACGTTGTTATTAAGTTTAAGTATCACACACACACACAAACACACTCTATAAAATTCATTCATTCATTATCTTACGCTTATTCCTTTATGAGGGTCGGAGGTGGGGTTTCCCATGCTCATCCATGGGAGAAAAACTCGGGCTCTGGGCAGATACACCCAGGACAGTGCGCCAATCCATTGCTGGGTACACACTCACTAACACATCCACACACACTATACCGGGCAATTTAGAGCATTCACTTTACCTTCATGTGTTTGGAATGTGGGAGGAAACCGGAGAACCCGGAGGAAACCCACGCAGACACGGGGAGAAACATGGAAATTTTACCCAGATTGGGATTCGAACTGGGACTCCCCAGCGCTGAGAGGCGAATGTGCTAAGCACAAACCCCACACTATAATATATTTACACAAAATGGCTCCTTCAGATCGTGAGTCAAAAAGCATGTGAACCCCTGGTCTACGTTGTTTTCAGTCAGCAGAGCACCGGTGTTTTACGTTGTCCAGATAGCAACAGGCCAGAAAAGCACCTGACCACACCTCATTTCAAGACGGCCCCGCCCATCGGCGTAGATATATTCACAAGCAGCGTTGCTATTTACACAACACAAGCAAAAGGTATGAACATACACTGTTGGCAGAGTGTAAGAAGGCGTTGTGCATCGCGTCGCACCTTGGACAGGGTGTGAGATAGAACCCGATATGTGGCTCGTGTTCCAATCAATTCATTCACTTGCATTCAATTTAAAGTCCTGCTTCAGTGGCACGAAACGCATGAAACATCTAGTTCTCTGTAAAAAGTGGAACATCTGCTCCATGTACAAACACAACAGGAGTCTCAGTGGAGGATATCGGATTCACACATCTGTGCCTATGAGCTAACTCGTGAGGAACTTTTGAAAATCTGGGAAAAAAGCCCCCTATTGCCCCTTTATTTCGAAAGCAAGCCACAGACTGGTGCTGAGGCCCTAAAGGATCCAGCTCCACGGCGGACTGTTTATCGTTCCTTTCTCAAGGATGTCCAGCTGGAACTTTGCTCTTTCATACAGAACAATTACGACCTGGCAAGATTAATATCTCGTTCACCTGCTGCTGCCAATCTGCACATAATAGATGGGAAAAAACCGGAGAGAACATTGAAACCAATAGGACCTGAACTATGAGGTCATACTATTACAATCAAACATAAAAAACAGGAAATTTAAAAATATGTTATAATTAGACACAAAAAAGGCTTTAAGGACATATAAGACACAATGACATGACGATTATAGGCTGGAAATACGCAAACCACCACATGGACACTTTATCAGGGGTTTCGTTCAGTCTGGTTGCCGCTGTTGTTTAAAATCAAGCACTGCGCCATGTATTTTGCACAACCGTACACTTCCAACATGGTGGACATAGTTTGGGAAAGGCCTTGTTTTCTAAAGCAACGTCAATGAAGGTGAGGAAGGACCTGACTGGGCTGCATGACACCCTGACTTTAACCCCATCAAAAAATTGGGGAACTAGAATGAAGATCATAAGCAGGTTCTCCTAGTCAACATCAGTGTCTGATGACAGGAACAGTCAAAAATTTCAAAAGTGAGCTGTGGCAGAGGCACGCGGTCTGGACATGGTGGCGCATGCCTTTCATCCAAGTTACCTGAAGGCTGAGGCTGCTGGATCGTTTGGGCCTTAAAGGTTCTTGGTTACAGTGGACTATGACAAAGATTGGGATCGATATGGTGATCCTGAGGCACTTTGAAGCACTTGTAGGCTTACGCCTAATGAATCAGCCTTGCAGGTCCACGGTTCGATTCCCGGTCCAACCAAGTACTATTGCTGAAGTGCCATTGGGTGAGGCACTCAACTCAAATTGCTACCTGAGCACCGTAGCCCGGTTTTTCAAGTGATCGTTGATAACTGAGTAACAGGATACCGGTTTCTCTAACAATCAAAAATGCCATTTAGTGGTCAAAATATAGAACACAACTCATTAAAAAAAACAGCTGCAACAGGTTTAGTGCTTATTGAGAATCGGCTCATGAGAGGAGGGTGTTCCCCCCATTCCATTCCAGAGGAGAACATTTTGGGTGCTGGACAGATACATCTAAAACAGGGAACGAATCTATCACTCACTTACACAGACACACACAATATAGGTACAATTAAGAGCAGCCAATATACCTTGAATCCATCTTTTTGGACTATGGGAGGCAACTGGAGAACACGGAGACTAACCCACATAAAGAGAACATGGAAACTCCACTCAGATCAGTATTCAAACCTGGATCCCCAGCGCCGAGAGACGATGTGCAAACCACTATGCCACAAAGTCCCCCGCTCTGTATTTCCATTTATGGTAAATGAATGAACGTAATGTATTGTATATCACACATTGATACGAATGTGAAGCACTCAGACGTGTGTGTTATTGACAATAATGTCCATGTCGTTCCCCCTAGCACCACTGCACCCCCGTTTTATAAGACTTTTCAGAAATGTCAAATTTAATGCTGCTTTTTTAAGGATCCCTCTTGACCAGGTAACCTGCAGTGTCTGCCCCCCTGTGAGTAAAGCCGGAGTCACATGCTGCACTGCGTCAAATTCAAACTGTCTACTACTCACTCACTTCTCCAACTGCTTTCCTTATCTGTTTTCTTTTAAAACGTCACCACCTCCTCATTCACACGGCCAGAATGTCACAGCGGCGACCTTAGCGGACTTTAATCTGCACTTTAATATGAAGTTTAAAAAGATTTTGATGACTGAACTACTTCCTGTTGGACCAGCGAGTCCTGCAAAGACCATTGGAGACTTTAATTCTCACATTCTCAGCTAATATTGAAACGTCTGCCAATTATGTCACAGACACAGAAGTTTCCATGGTTACAATTTATGCCCCTCTATGTTGCCTTGGCTTTCATGCACTATTTAAAACCTGATGACCAAACTCGCAACGACATGCAGAGACCCGGCCACGTGATTCGCACCTTTGATTGTGGTTACTATTGCAGGTCTTCCAGAGAAACCATTAATTCAGCAGTGGAAAGTTTAAAAACAGCTCTTAGCAAAGAACTGTAGCCATGTGAGTGAGGCAGAGCGCTCTTCTAACAACGTGTACAGTGATGTTGGGGAGTCCCAAGTAATCAGGTTTTGATAGATTAATCAAATGGCAACAGTAGAATTTTGTCTGAACCGCCTTGTATACGGCACACGGGGGGCAATTATGGTTAGGTTCCTTGCTCAAGGGCACTTCAGTCGTAGTACCAGGTGGGATTTATTAGATCTACCATTGATTACCATTGATACTTACTTACTTTTTGCCTTACTCACAGTTCAGTCTGTGGGTTCAAACCTTAACAACGGTCTCATTTTTTTCCAAAATTACTTGCCCAGCTTTGATCTTAAGGAATATCTCATGTCATCTTCCGCTTAATCGTCTTCTAGGGTTGTGGAAAGGAGTTCACTATGCCCATCCAGGGAATAACGTTTTGGGTTCAGGCACCAAGACAGGCACCAATTGGTCACTGGGAGCATCCAATTCACCTTAACTCCATGTTTTTAGAATGTTGAAGAAACCCAGAAAACCCAGAAACCCATTCGTACATGAAGAGAACACGGAAACTCCACCCAGATCGTGATTTAAACCTGGATCTTCAGCGCCAACCATGCAAACCACTACGCCATCCACCCACATCTGCACCTTTCTTCTTACTTACACCTAAAAACTTGAGATTTAAGTCTCAAGTACGATGGCTTTTCTACATCCTCCTCCTAACTTTTCTCATCGTCCCTCGACGTCCCTGCCCCCACCACCCTGTTCTCCCCACTCCAACCGCCCTCCCCACATTTGTGGAATGTGCGTAATCTTGCTCTTCATGCCAGATGGTAAATCCCTCGCTCTGAAAATCAGCCCGGCGCAGAACTGATGAAGTTTGGTATAAATCATATAGAGCGATTACAGCGTTAGTCGACGGGGCAGAGAAACCCAAAATCGAGCTGTGTTTCTTCTCCTGGTTACTCAATACCAGTCCTTAGACCCTGGACCTTCCTGTGCAGATAGACATAGAAACAAAGCTCGCGAGATATAGACACATAACCTCAGGGACTTTATTGTTATGTATAACGTGCTTTGAGTTATTCTCTTTAGTACTGCAACTGCAAGCAGGTCACGCCTCCAATTACGGCGTGTCCTGACACCTTCCACTGATTTATTATAAACTGTCTTTGTGTGAAGGATCGACGATGAAAGACTGGAATTGCGGATAATTTGCGTGTTATTAGTTTCGTGTCATATTTATTGGATGGATCGTATTTGCTCGATGTGTGTGGCTGAACGCTGCCACAGCCTCGAACCGCTAGCGGAGCATCCAAACCAAACTGCTTAGTGGTTGATGGGAGGTACAATTACGGACCGCAGATCTTAACACAATTCCTAAAAACATTTCTAACAATTGTTCAAATTATACAGTAGATACATAAAGGGTCCGATCTTACACTTTGCACAAGATGCATTTTGATGCTAATTGTTAGCTTACACCCAGCCAACAGTGTATTTACCCGCCGCTGTCTGCCTGCGTCCTTTAAATGCCAACACTGCGTATATATCCACCCCAATGGGTGTGGCTGTCTAGAAATTATTTTTGTTCAGGTCAATTTATTAACAGATTCATTTCTGGCGTATCTCGGTGACAGAAAACCCCAGGTGCACCGCTAACTCAAAACAACCTAGATCTTGGTGGTGTATCGTCGCCACTGAATGCCGAATACAACGTAACGGCACGCCATTAGTCATAAGCCTTGATTCTGTTCATCATTAGCACGTCGCGATGCTATTAAACTACCTTACGAAGGTATCTAACGCCCTAATCGATGCTAATCGTCATCTTACACCCCACCAACAGACTTCTTTTATGACTTCCGCCTGCTGTTAGCTTATGGTTCCACCTTGTTGTTATTCCCTGCTGTTGTTACTTCTCGGAAAGAACCACTTGTAATTTATATTTACGTGTCATTACAATCTTACAATTGTAAAGGAAAGTTTTTATATGTTGCATATAAATATTTGTCGAACAGCAGATATCGGTGCACGCTCACTGATGATCATTTGGAAGCCTGTTTGAGCATCAGCAGCTACTGTTCAGATTCCTCCCACCCGGTTGACACCATCCATCCATCCATCCATTATCTACCGATCATTTCTCTACTAGGGTTGCGGTGGGGTTCCCCATGCCCATCGAGGGGAGAATGTCTCAGGCGCTGGGCAGATACACCCAGGACAGGGTGCCAGTCTATCACTGGGCACACACTCTCACACATCCACACACATAAACTATATGCGGCAATTTAGAGAATTTAATCCATGTTTTTGGATTGTGGGAGTAAAACCCACGCGGACACGAGGAGAACATGGAAAATCCAACCAGATCGGGATTCGAACTTGGAATCCCCAGCGCTGAGAGGCAAACATGCTAACCACTAAGCCACCAAATAATAGCGTTTTTTTCAGGAGCTTGCCTTGTATTGCTAATAATATCAATATGATGTGTGTAAAGAGGTGTAAACATAAAAAAAAAATTAAAAACAGGTAGATGACCTGTTGATGACAATGACCTGTCTACTGGAAAAAGGAGATCTCAGGCCACAAAAGTGTGGCGGAGAATCATCAACACAGGTGCCTGTAGAACGTCATTCAACGCTGCAGAGAACTAAACGTAGATACATAGTCTACACTATACTGTGGGTTCTCTATTCAAAGTCAAATCTAGAACGTCATGGACCAGCGCACCAGAGTCCAGGTAGCTGCACCGCTTAAATGGCAATCCGCCAAAGAGCGCCACCTGGCTGTTAAAAGGGAAGAGCAAGTGACATTCTGATTGGTTTATTGATCGTTATGCCCAAAACACACCCAAAGACACAGTATAGGGCAGGATGTGCTCAACTTTTGGAATTGTTTTTATAATTGAGACCAGGATCCTGGTGGTTATGAGGTTTGAGTAATACGTTATTAATCGAACATTCGCGTGTCCTTAACCCTCTTTGCTGTAGGAGTATCATGGCTGACCCTGCGCTCTGACCCCAAGCTAGCAAGTTGGGATACGCGAAGAAAGAATTCAACTGCACCGTGCACCTGCATGTACATACAATCCTACACAAACATCTCGAGTGATTAATGATCGGATGCTTGAACGCTTCTCAGTGTCGGCAACTTAGCTCATCCTTCATAGAAAACAAGTTTCAAAAGAAAAATTTATGATTTGAAATAAAAAAAAATATTAATCTATTAGAAAAACTTTGCAGATTACTTTTATAACCTGGACCGCCATTCATTCATTCATTCATTATCTTCTGCTAAAGGCTGTATTAGGGTCGTGGTGGAGGGGCTTCCCCTGCTTATCCGAAAACCACCATCAATACAAACCTTTACTCTTCTAAAAATGCTTTCTACAAGATTTTAGAGTGATGTCTGTGGTGCTTGATGTCTATTTCCTTAACGGCGGCACGGTGGCCTTGTGGTTAGCACATTTGCCTCTCAGCGCTGGGGATTACCGGTTCGACTCCCAATCTGATTGGAGTTTCCATGTTCTCCCCGTGTCTGCGTGGGTTTCCTCCGGGTTCTTTGGTTTTCTTCCACATTCCAAAAACGTGGATTCCAGGTAAACTAAATGCTCTAAATTGCCCTGTATAGTGTGTGTTTGGGTGTGTCTGCCCGGCGTCCGAGACGTTCTCCCCTGGATGGGCATGGGGACCCCCCACCCACGACCCTCATAAAGGAATAAGTGGAAGATAATGAATAAATGAATATTTAAAAGAAACTTTAATTCATTAAGAATTGGTTGGCTCACAATTGAGTAACTAAATGTGGTATTAACTCTAAAGAAAACCACAGATACATTTTCTGTGAAGAACTTTATGAACCCATATGTTTCTGGATTTGTTATTTTTACCAATGTACAGCTCTGAAAAGTCATTATTAAGCTGGTGGCGTCATTATTTGGTTGTGTGGATGCTGTAGTTGTTGTTCTAGTCATTGTTCTGTACAGTACTTACATGCTTTGAAAGTAAGAGGGGGCAGATCCAGAGATGGTCCTGTAGGCCAGTCAGTGCCTTGTACTGAATGCGAGCAGCTACGGGAAGCCAATGGAGAGAAAAGTAGTGGAGTGACGTGAGTTGGCTTGGGCTGGTTGAACACAAGTCGGGCTGCAGAATATTAAATCAACTTTAGAGGTCTGATCGTGCAAGTTAGGAGAGCGGCATGCAATGCATTTCAATAGTCGAGCCGGGATAGGCTCCACGTGAATGTACAGGAACGATTGGTTTTAGTGACCTGATTGGTTTAAGATGGGTGTCAATTGGGAAACCAAGGTTACAGAATGTGCAGACATCAATTTGGAAGCTCTGGTCATGATGAATTAGCTCGGTGGCTAAGTGGTTAGCACATTCGATTCTCAGCACTGGGGATTCCCGGTTCGAACCCCAATCTGGATGGAGTTTCCATGTCCTCCCTGTGTGGGTTTTCTCCGGGTTCTGTCCAAAACCATGGATTCCAGGTAAATTCAATACTTTAAATTGCCCTCCAAATTGTGAGTGTGTGCCCAGTGATGGTTTGGCACTCTGTCCATGGTGTATCTCTACAGCGCCTGAGATGTTTTCCCCTGGATGGGCATGGGGAACCCACTGGAGGGCCGCGGCCAACAGGTTGAAAACCACTGATGTAGAGCATAGCCCCAAAATCATTGTTTTATATGTAATTAATTATCCACCCAGACAACAAATTCACATTTCAGCTTCCATTGAACTGTCCACCAATGTCATTTTATGTGAATCCTTTGGACACTTATGTCTTCATTCATGTCTTTGTTAAACTGCGTGAACTTTGCTGGGTTCATCGTATGCGGATTCACTATAGACTATCAGGACTGGCTTTATGGCTTTTGAAATTCAACTTCGTTTAAAAAAAAAAGGTTCTAAAGTTACTTAGTTCTGAAATATATTAGCTAAATTCACTGGATTCGGTCTTCTCTGTCCTGTAATGGAGCCTATTTATTCGTTTACTCAGGCTTTTTCCTGCAGCAAATTGTTTTTGTGGCCAGCTGAATGCAACAGGAAACATTTATTTCTTATTTCCAATCCCCTGTGTCGAAAAGGCCGTGGCCCCTGTCGTCAGTTATCCCCATCCCAGCCTTCCCAGAGAAAGCAATCTCCCATTGGAGAGGGCCTGTGGCCTGCTTTTAATAATGTCACTCTCCTCCATTTCAGTTGTGACATCACAGAATTCACATATCTGATGGATGGTGCATTACGTTTTACATTAAGGCATTTAGCAGACGCTTTTATCCAAAGTGACTTACGAATGGGAGAACAACACAAGTCAGTAGGTAAGGGATACACAGATTGGTATCAACCTGATCTTGTGGAAGAGATGTGTTTCGAGACCGGTTTAGGATGCTTGTTGGTCAATGAAACTGAAACCCCTGTCATTTTAGTGTGTGAGGTTTCATGGGTAAATTGGAGCAGCCTGGTGGCCAATCTTCATGAATGTCCCATTGCAGCAGTAAGAGCAGAGTGTGAAGGTTCAGTGAGCAGCATAAGAGCCCAGTTTTGCTCCAAATACTGCAACATTCTGGGTGCAGAGTTCAAAAGATTGCTTTGATGAACATGAAAGTGAAGTTGAACATCTCCCATGACCTGCA
>JAOUQT010089836.1:0-19929 GCA_025769995.1 Xyliphius kryptos | reverse complement strand
GAACATTTCGAGCGCTGGGCAGATACATTACATTTAGTTATTTAGCAGATGCTTTTATCCAAAGCAACTTACAGGTATCCCAGCTTGGTTGGAATCAGAACACAGGGTTGATGCAGCACCCTGGAGCAATGAGGGTTAAGAGTCTTGCTAGAGGACCCACATTGGTAACTTTAGTGGACCCGGGATTTGAACCCCCAACCCTTAGATTGATAGTCCAGCGCCCTAACCACTGAGCCACCACTCCCTCCGATACACCCAGGACAGGGCACCAATCCATCGCTGGGCACACTCTATCACACTATACAGGGCAATTTAGAGCACTCAATTTACCTTCATGTTTTTGGACTGTGGGGGGAAACCGGAGAACCCGGAGTAAACCCACGCAGACAAGGGGAGAACATGGAAACTCCAGATTGGGATTCGAACCGGGAATCCCCAGCGCTGAGAGGCGTACGTGCTTACCACTAAGCCACCATGTCGCCTACACAACCTATATAAATTTTTAAAAATATATAAAGCCTGAGCTCTGAAGAGACAATAGCAAGAATAAATCCCCCTCTGTTGGTGTGATTGTTAATGCACAGTGGGGTGACATGGGAATTTATATTGAAATTTGAGAGAAGCATTTCCCACAAGCCATTTCTAGTTTTGCTTTTTGTTTTCTGTTTCTATTTTGCTGATGATGCACTGGTTTCTCAACGCAGCATGCCTTATTGAAATACAGAGAGGGTTTATATGGTTCTAAAAAATCTATATAAACTGAAAGTACATCAGTAGATTTTCAAAATTTATAAGTAGTTTAGGAGTTGCAGGTTTTGGTGAATGGGCTTTTTAGATGGTTGAGATTCAGAAAACCTTCAAAGATGCTCTAAAGTATTTTAAATATGCAGTTCTAATATAAAAGGTGATTTATTCATATCTTATGTACATTAACAATTTAGTCTTTCAACACAAAGGAGAATTTGTTTTGTATGTAATGTTTTATATAGGCTGTTACCATACTTTAAGACTTTATAAAGTTGTAAATGATTAAACTGTGTGTTTTAAATTTAACAGGAAGCCCATGAAGCTAAAAACATTTGTTAAAGTGATTAAAGTGATCTATTTTGCCCACTGTGCTTACACACAGAGGAATTTGTCCTCCATATATAACCCATCCGTACAGAAACACACAAATACACACACTGGTGAAGTGAGCACATGTGCCCGGAGTGGTGGGCAGCCTTTTATACAGCACCCGGGGAGCAATTGGAGATTAAGTGCCTTGCTCAAGGGCACTTGAGAAAGAAAGACTTTTTTTTGTCTTTCTTACTTTTAACGCTTAAGAAAGAATAAAATATTTTGGATAATTATATATTAAAGAAAATAAACCCACCTGGTCTCCAGCTCATTGTAGTAAACACCATCTCCATCTCTGAAGATAAAGAAGTAGTTCTCCTCATAGCCTTTGCTGGCTTTGTTCTTTACATTCCAGTTGTACTCCCTCGCGATCTTATAGTCATACCTAAATTAAAACAAACCGGGAAGCAGGACAAAAGAGAGAGAGGAATGAGAATGTGAGATCATTTTTCCAAAATGATTGTTTTTGTCTTTCCACGTGCCAACAAAACTATTTTCATTTCAATTAGAAACAGAACCAAAACACAACTAAATTTGTTGTTCAGAAATCTCATGCATTCGACTGACGGTGCAGAATGCAAGCGACAAAAAGTGTGTATGTAGTTTAAGTAGTCATACAGGTCCTCGGGCATGTAGTCCACTTCCTCCTCCACATCTCTCTTTCGCTTGCGTAGTGTGTCCTCATTGGGCAGGAAATATGCCACAAATTGGTTTCCTTCTTCATCCATCATGCCTCTAAAAAAACAAAAAACAAAACAAATTTCATTCCACAGCTTTACCAACCCACATACACAACAGCACATTTATACATCCACACACACCTGATCATAACCTGTGACATCATTTCCACGGCAGCACTACCAGTCATGTCCTTAGGAGCAGGATCTGAGTCGAAAATTACCTGAGCGCAGGGATTTATCCACATCTGCAGGAGAAAGCAACACAGGGAAGTTTACAATTATGTAAGTATGGTTAATTACATAGCATAACATTGAGTAACATTTGTGTGTGTGAGTGTGTGTGTGTGTGACCTTAAAGTCAGGGAAGACGGGTAAAATTTCCACTGGCGTAACTCTTGGTTTGCTGTAGTGCTGTGCAATCTGGAAAAACAGAGACGTGTTTTTTTAAATAAACATTTCCATACAAGCTTTTTTTCTGTAATTTGAGGTATTGGATGCAAGGTAAAATATCTATTGATAAAATAATCTAAGTGGTTCACTTATTTTAATTTGGAGATTTTTTCATGTTATTAATTAGTATATGAACCTCATGGAATTGTTGGTTAGTTAAACATGATCAGGATGAGAACCAGTATCCTGCTACACTCCTGGAAAAGAAATGACCAAGCTTGCAAAGTATAAAGCATTAAATTGCCCTGACAATAACACACTGATCAAATAAGCACGAATAAAGACAATGTATTAATGATACGGTGTGTTGAAAACAGCAGTGTTTTCAATTTAAGTAGATAAATCTGCTGACTTTTTTTTGTGGCACCGAACACTTTCTCTAGCACTTACGTTTTTCTGTGCATCCTCAAAGGTCTTTTCAATAGCAGAAATCTGACTGTCTCTGTCTTTATATATCTCCTCTTCTGTGAACTGCTGCTTGACTGACACACCAATCCTGCATGCGAGCGCGCGCGCACACACACACACACACACACACACACACACACACACACACACACACACACAAATTACATCATGACTGAATTGTCCTGGTCTCAAACCCTTTACATGCTTTACTGTGCGTGACTATACTCACTTGACCTCCACTTTGTCATTAGACACACCATATCTGTTAAACTCTGTGGAGATGTACTCTGTCTTCCTCATCCAAGGAACCACCTTAGCATGCTGCTGAGACCTGAATACACAAACAATCAGAGGGATTATAGGAATTTGGACATTACTAGACTGATTTGTGCAAAATTGTTTAGTATAATAAAATAAGCAAATGTCACTGAGTCATCTCTGACCTTTTGGAGCTGGTTGGAGCCTGGATCTCTTCTTCCAAAAGTTTTTCATCTGCAGGATCTAAAATAACTAATGAGAAGAAAAAATATATATTAACGCAATGACAAACTATCAATACAGTTTGTACACTCTGTTAGTGTCAATGCTGTGGGAACACAGTGGGTACTCACTATTTGGATCTATGCGGTATGTATCTGGGTTGATTAGGTCAATTGTTACTCCCAGGTCAGGCTCTGTGAGCAGGTCGTGTTTGTGTTGTTTTTCTAATGATGTGGCTTTATACTGTACAAACCTGTAACACACACACAAGAAAGAATCTGTCTATAACACATTTGCTATGTGTAGCGGAAAAAACAACGGTGCAGCAGATTAGTGCTTCCATCCAAAGCAGGAAGATCTTGAATTCGATTTCCATTTGGGGCAAACAAAGGTTCTGTTCTTATGTAAGTTTATTCTGATTCCCTCCCACAGGACATGTCAGAAAAGATACTAAACAGCACTCAAATGCATTGTTTTTAACCATCCTGTTAATAAACACGTTACCAGAAGTTAAACTCCTAAATAAGCAAAAATAGCTATACACTAGTACCCTGTTAGCTCAATTATGCTGAGAAAATGCACACCTGTGTTGATCAAAGGGATATGTGATGAACTTTGGGTCAAAAGGAATATCAGGGAGGCTGTTGCAGTATTTCACCCGACACACAACACCAGACCTGAAGTTAAAAAAAATAAACAAAACAATTAGAGCCAGCATTACAGTTTTAATACCTGTTAATTATCATCAATAGAAAATTCAGTATATTTTCTCAGTTGTAAAAATAGTATTAGTAGTAGTAATGGAACACATGGCTAAGTACCTCTCAGGGACTGTTCTGTGTGATGAGCTCCTGTACGGAAAAAAACATGTACTTGATCAAACGCAATCAAACGTTTAAATATAAAACATTCATTTTGGCATAAGTTAAACTTAATACAGGAAACATGGATGTGCCATTGCTCTGTGTCTTGTATAATGCGAATGTGGGATCTGCATAATGTATAAAATAACTGCACTAGTAGTAGTAATAATAATAACAATAGATGGCTTCCACTCTTTAATATATGAAATATAAATGTCCATCTGCTATTCAAGATGTAATTGACTAGTTGGGAAATCATTTCCAAATTCCTACTATATGCAATGCACCTAATATTAAAATATCTTTTCGTTTAATTTCTTCTTATTTAAGACAGAGTATTATTTTTAGTATTAATAATTGTATTTAATGACATGCCTTTAGAGGTTAAAAATAAAACGCTTACTTGTAAAATGGGATATTATTTACATGCATATATGTATTTCATACTCCTTGTACTTGGACTCGTCCTAAGATTTGGTCACATTTCCAATTTGAACACACAGTGCACTAGGAAACTTCTCACTTATGTGGTCGTTGCTTTATACCCTACAAAGTGTACTCATAAGAAAGACTACTTGGAAATGACACTTATGACAAAGTATACAATACAAATATTAAGGTCAATAAACAGGCGAACTAAGATATAAATACAAAGTTACATCAAGTATGTATACAGTTCACACCACATTGAGGTGAACGTGATACAGCATTCAAATATATATTTATTATGCCCTTAAGATAAGGTTTACTATAAGTACGTGTTAAATTGTAAATTGTAACGCGTTGTTTCTAGCTTATGTGAGTTAGCAGGAAAGCTAACGTCTCTTACCGGTGTCCATCGTCTCGCTGAGCTTGTGTTTGAATCGTTGGAGCCATTTTTCTCTTCTTCTTAAACAAAAGAATAAAAAAAATCTATAACAAAACCTTCCGCTCCGTTCACCGTAAAATGATTTTTTTTTCTGCAATGTATCCTCGCACATTGGGTTCAAACAAAGTCAACTTGTGTCCTCACATCAGAAGCACACTACATTACATACACACTACTATAATAGCTAGTAAATCCTACCTAACAAATGTTTACTACAGAACGTATTGGAACACAGCCGGACGGTCTGTTAAGGTTCAGAACACACCCGTTCTTGTTTAGTCAGACGGCGGTATCTGTCGGAAAAAAGGTGGTGTATGAAATAGGGCGTTTACATTTAGGACCCCGAGGTTTGTTAAGATGTTTTAAATAACGCCGTGCAAAAATTAAAGGAAGATCAAAAAGAACAACAAAAAATCGAGTTTTCGTGTCAAACAAGATCGTTTATTAAATGAAAAAGTCAAACAAAATATTAAAAACGGTAGTGTTCTGAAAACACACACTCACACTTTAATAAGACGTTTTTTCAACATCAATGCAAGAAATGCGACACCAAGAATAAAAATATCAGTTCTTTTTCGTCTGTTGCTCTTTTCCACTCTACAATCGAACATCTGGAAATAACATCACGACGTATTGTAGTCTAAAACATATCCATACAGCAAGCCAAAGCGAAGTATAGGTAACAATTCAAGTGTGGTCAATTTGAAACTGGAAGGATCTAATGGGTTAAAGAACGTGAACTGTGGCTTAAAAAAAAAAGATTTATAGGTCTTTAATCAAATTAAAGCATTCAGATTAGTTTTTTTTTTTAAATAACACCTTTCAACAGGCTTAATGCAATAAACCAGTCGATCTGACTACAAAAAGATGAGAAATAGTTGTTTTTCCAGTTAAAAAATTATAAAAAAATGGTGTGAACAAAACAATCCAACCTTATAGCAACAATATTTAAACCATGACATTAAAAATGTTCTCCTCTTAACAAAAGTGGAACATAAGGTATGACTTTGCTATACTCCATTTTCATTGTCTAAAAAAAACAATTTGACCAGCATTAAAAAATGAGGCACAGGAAGCTTCACAAGTTGTAAGAATTATTAAAAACTTTAGTATATGTGTTAAATTTTGATTGATAAGTGAAAAAAGTTGCAGTCTTAATTTGAATGGCAGAAATTGATCGCTTACAGCTGCATCTTTAAATTGCACTTTAAAATATATATATTCAGGGAAACCAGTCAATACAAAGAGTAGTTTACTAAACAATAAAGAATCTGCATAAGCATGTGTAATTCTTAACATAACCATTTACTCAACTGTCAACAATTTATACATTCAATTGTTTTATGTTGAAAGTAATGAATTACAGCCACTTGAGAACTTTTCTTATTTAAATCTGAAAAATAATGAGCAAATACCTATGACGAAATTCTCATTTATTTTTTTTTAGCTTCAAGAATCATGATTTTAGTCTATTTTCGAGCTTTGAATAGGTTGTGCTGCTACTTTAATCCAAAACTATTAAACTAACCACTTTCATAATCGTTGAGATAAATGTGACCATGTTCTCATCTAGGTTGTACCAGATACTGCATAAAGAATTAAATTGAAATGCACATCCAGCCTCTGCTTGATAAAATGTTAAAAGTACCACTTTGGATACTGTGAACTACTCAAAAGTGCATGTGTGGTTAGTTTAGAAATCTAAATCTCAAGAAGCATATATTACAGAATCCATGTTTCCCTGAGAACCACAGCCTAACGTTAACTTATCATCTTTAGTGTTAAATCTGTTACACGCTCATGTCTTTTTTGTGGCTGATCAGATTACTAATGGTGGTAAATTAAACACAGTAAAATTCATCATATGCACTTATTGCATTGTTCATGACTGCATTACTTTTGCTTAGCCCTGATTTATGTTTAAGACTCGACAGCATCCAAGATCCTGAATTAAGGCAGTAAACTAGTCTGGCAGTTTTGCTCCTGAATGCAATTGAAATTTACCCTACAGGCAGATGCCTTAGAATTGGCAGAAACAACAGTATATTAATAACAACTAAAGATGGTATTTACTGCTAGGTGCCATATGGGGACCAGAACAGGCACTTCTTTTTATGACAAGAAAAGAGACAAAATAGAAAAACAACATAGTTCTCTTTATAACAACCAGCACATAATTAGCATTCCACAGCCTGTTCAGTGATAGTTCACTGTGTTGAACCTGGTGCTGGATGTCGAAGCGTGAAGGACTCAGACAAATAGGAAGCCAGTTTTCCCTCGGTTACACATCAGGTCTGTGTGTGGACTGAGCGGTCAGACCTACAGAAAACATTACATCACAGTAGGTCTAATTATTTACAGATGAAGAAAACACACTGAAGTTGTTAAAGATAATTACTGAAAACAGCCAAATGGATATATTTTATTTATTTATATAGCCGTTTTTACAATGTTTTAAGCCTCTGTCTTAAACCAGCTTTACAGTGTTCCAAGTCTGAACTCATAAAGAGCAAGCTAGAGTGAAAGTGGCAAGAAAAAACCTGGTAAAGTTGGTTTTTAAGAAAGAAACCTTGGGAGAACCAAGGCTCAGCAGAGGACTCATCCTCCTTGAGTGGCTGGGTAACATCAACAGTGCAGGACACCCATGTACACATTAGGCAATTAGATGTCCATATGGATCAATTAGAAATTTGCTAAATGACAATGTAACAACTCACAACAGAAAACAACTAAAGTATGAAAAGAAGACAAAGGAAAAAAGTTGAGGAGTTGAAGCCCTGCCATGGTAATATTTGATACATTTTATTTAAAAAGCTTGCAAGAGAATAAGTCATTTTAAATTATTCTTGGGATTTTTATTAAATAATCTTGAAACCCAATAAACACTTATAGAGTTGGAATTTAAAAAATAAAGGCATGATGTTTCACGTTTTACAGCAGAACTGCCTAATTTAGAAAGCTGTGGGTCATGTTTTGGTGCCATAGCATTTAACGATCTTGATTATTTATTGTTATTTTTATTTTACATTAATGTAATCCATAATTCTGCCTTAACAAAATCGGTTCTTTCCTTCTTCAGCTCTAGAACAACCTTTTATTAAGTTCAATATTTGTTTTATATCTTTTTCAGTTATTCAGAACCTCTAATCTAATCAAATGTTCATTTACGATTATGAAGACAGACACCATTTTTTTTTATTATGCCTACATTTTAATATTTATATTAGTAAGTTTTAAATAAAATAACATGTTAAATTAATTAATATATAGTATTTTCGCATAATTCTTTATTATTCCATCTACAATTACTTGTCCCTGCATATGAAATACTTTGAGCTCTTCTGTTTAAGAACACAGAAGGGGGCAGGGGAGAGGATGAAAAATTTAAAATGTGCACTGGTCTTGTCTGCTAAAGTAATCCCATGCTCACATTTACATTTAGTTATTTAGCCGACGCTTTTTATTCAAAGCGACTTACAAGTATACGGGGTTGGGGTCAGAACACAGGGTTGATACAGCACCATGCTTAATGATGATTTTCCTTCCTCATGTTTTTAATGTAATCCAGAAAAAAAACAGTAACGCTAAATTCCCTCAAACATCTGTCCAATTCAGTTTGCATTGGAAACACCTGCACGACTGTATATCTAAAATGTCTCAGAATATTAACTTTTAAAATGTGTACACAAGTAAAGCACCCTTTTAAAAAATAGTTCTGCTCAACATTATCATAAGTAAATAACATTGACAAAGTTATACTGTACATACACTCAAGAGAAAGTAGATTGAAATCTTAACCCAAACATAAAAACAATAAATGTCTAAACCATGGCTGTTTTGTGTAAATATCAATTTATTTATGAGACCAATTCAAAAATAAGGTGACATCCACAAAGAATAATTAGCAAAGTGAGAGTGTTTCCAAATACCTGCTCATCATGTAAAGCATCTGATTGGGATCATCACCAAATACCCTGGGGAAAAAAAACACAGTTAGGAAATTTGCATTGGTTGATCTCAGGTCATGAAGCTTCTTCATCTAAACAACCCTCTTAATTATTGTGGCACTTAAAAAGTTTGTGAGCCTAATACATTTTATCTTTCTGCACAAATTTGACAAACATCAGATTTTAAAACGTTTGTAAATGAACAGGGATCCATTAAGGTCTGATCTTTAAAACACAGGTTTGTGGACGTGTAACGTGTAAGAAAAGCTGCTGATGTTCATCCGGAAAAAAAATTGCAAACCACTTATTAGAAGTTTAAACTTCACCAATCTACAGTCAGACGAATGTACAATGCTATGACATCATGCGTCTGAGTTTTTGGGTTTAAATCAGAAGTATTTCTTCCTTTACTGATGTCTGGTCCAAATGTAACAAAATATGCATAAACCAAGATACTACATTACTGTGTAATATGCTGTAAATGCAGTGGTATTTATACTTTATACAAACATAAGCTTCATGTTTAAACACAAAAGATTTATTTTAGTCACATTAATGAAACAAACTTCTAGCTTAAACGAGATATTTACCAAACTTCAGACAGACAACAATGCTTGTTTTGGAGTGCAGTGTCTTTAATCTCCTGATGGTGGACCCACTGATAAGTCAATGTGATAAGAGTTACCCTGGTTCTTTGTGACCTCTCAAAACTATTACATGCCTTGTTCCTAGTGTATTTTTTTTTTTTTGGTAAAACATTTCTAGGTATGTATAATCATCTGACTGTGGATTGGTGAAGTCTAAACACCTTAGAGTAACAAGAGCACCGAGGTTCTCTTATTTGTTTAGGACATTATACAGTTCTACAAAAATCTATTGTGAAGATCTGAATTTTATAGATAAATAAAACAGGTTGTTGTTAAATTATTGCTTGAAAACAATTGTGAAAACACTTGACTTAAACTTAATTTTCAAATTATCCAAGTGCCGGTGCACTTCAGCCATAGCACTTGGTCCGATCAGGAAGCAAACTGGAAATCTTTATTAAGACCTTGTTTGAAAATCTGATGAAGTTTTAAATCAAGTGTATGCTGAAAAAAAATTAACTCCTAAACTTTTTCCAAACCTTTAAGAACCACTGTATATAAACAATATTTCTAACCATTTCAAATTTCTACTTTTGGTATGCATTTGAATTTGATCATTTAACAGAAGCTTTTATCCAATGCGACTTGCAAGTATCACACTTAAAAAGCTGGGGTCAGAACACGGTTAAATACAGAATCCCTGGAGCAACGAGGGTTAAGAACCTTGCTCAAAACCCCACATTGGTAACCTGGGATTTGAACCCTCAACCTGTACCTTTCTAGCACAACACCTTAACCACTGAGCTACCACACTCGCCAAATGTTTAGTAAAGTTTGTGACAGGCCTGGTCACGGCAGGGTTTATTTTTGTGTAAATATGTTGGAAAACAGAGACATACACTTAAATAAACATAATAGTCAGGTATTTTGAGTTGGATACTTACCCATCTCCCCAGTGATAGAACACTCTGTCCTGATAAAAAATGCACAGGAAAAGCCAGACACTGATGGTCTCCACCCAGAACACAACAAATAAAAGCCAAACAGAGGAGAGAAGCAGCTCACATACCATCATGAAGCTCTGTGGAGGTACCAACAGCATTAGTTTACTTCTTAATAATATTACATAAATTAAAATACAAGTTACAAACCAGTTACAAGAAACAAGTTACCAGTTACAGATGTCAGACATTATGTTTTCTATATTCCATCTGTGACAAAATAAAGCTGTGAATACAATCACTAATGCTCACAAATGTAAGATGCTTTGCAATTGTGCATTCATCATAATTGTTTGCTCTACTATTTAACCTGACGTTTTATTTCATAATTTTGGCTCCATGGAGCAACTTGTTGAATAAAAGCCCACCAGTGATAAATGTTTACTGTTCCACTGACTGCCATTCATTTAAATCAGATTCTTGCTAGACAGTTGGTATGATGATTTACACACACAGTATATTCTTCAAACCAAACGATCAACGAATGGAAAATGGTCGCATAATGCTTATAATGAATATAGATCATTTTCGTTTCCATCTCAATCTTTGTTTCTGATTGTTTGTTCATGCAAAGTTTAACAGTGCCTCAGAGTTAAAAACCTGACAATTTCAAAAATTAGAAAATAAATTCTGGTAACAAAACATATAAGCCACAACTTCCCTAAAAGCTCGAAAAACCTTGATTTACAACATATTAAATGTAGTGGGCGCATGACACAATAACATTATTTTGCCTCTTGCAAAAATTTGCATGCACGCCTTAAATTAAAATAAGCCCTGGTTGCATCAACTTACATCGCAAAATATTTGAACCATATATAAAGCAACTAAGTTACATATTTTAATGTTCCCAATCTATTTTTGTACTCAAATAAAACTGAAATCTTTACATAAAGCAACTTACCTTTTGTTTGAAAAAACTAAAACAGCGCTTGATAGCTGGATTAGTAACTATGCTAAGCTACGTCACTAGAACAAAAAATAAACTCAATCTTTAAAGCGCTTTAATAAAACGCAGAGCCTACAAATGATCAGATATCCGCATTTACAAGTACATCGATATACCAACGTGTTCAACTTGAATTAAATGCCAAATGCAGCCACTTATTAAAATAAAGTTGCTTGGCTTTATTAGCCATTAAAACCACAACATTTACTGCCGCTTCTTCGCTGCCAATTTAGTGCCTAGAGAATGAGTTTAGCTTTCTTTTGTTCGATTTCTCCACCTAGAGGTGTATTATCGACATCACACTTCTTTTCTAATGTCGGACAAGCTTAAAATGTGTAATAACTTTAATAAAACGCAGTCCATTTAGATTAAATTAATCTTTGGTACAATTAAGCTTTCTTCAAAATAAAACAGTTACATAAACTCATCATAAAATCATCATGACACAAAAAATGCGTTTGGTACATAAAATAATTCCATAGTTCTATATTTTTCTTTCTCCCCAAATTGTATTGTGTATTTTGACTGGTTGAAATGAAGCAACCTTATTACTGATTGGTTAAAAGTTTGTTAACAGGCTGAATCGGTTGCTACGGAAAAAATGATCCAATCAGCTTTTTGAGAGACTCCTGAATGGGTGCGAAATATTACAAGGTGCTTAAAACGGCGCAACAGCGAAACAAATAAAGACCCAGAGCCCTTCAACCGGTAGATGACGTCATTTGTGTCGTTGTGCAGTGTTAAAGTCTACTCATAAACTCAAAAGTTATTTGTAGTGGTTTTAAACAGTTACATTTTACTCTTTTTTTATAAAATATAACACGTAAAACGTGCAATAAGTTTATATTGTGTGGGTCAAATTTAGTGGCTGTTAGTCATCAATCGCTCCCTACGCGTCCTAGTGTCATTGGTAGATTTCCAAACAGCCTCTTCTACCTTGCACAAGCACACTGCGTAGGGCGCTAGATCATGGCCTGTTTGCCCTAGTTAGATCACTTTGCTTAAATAAGAGAGTTGTTGATAACACAGCCGCGCTTCTAGTTTGATTGCTTCGTATCCTCACCAGGAACGTTTCCGTGATTGTCGACTGTGAATGGTTGGTACGTATAACAAAATCGAGTTTTATAGTCTTTAATACAGGATCTAGTTCCAGGCTATAAGATTAACGTCGACAAATGAAAATGGTGTACTGATTCAAAACCAGGAACCGGATGCCAGGCTAGTTCACTTGCTAGTCAAACCTTGATGTCAAGAATTTGAATCGTTCCTTATTTCTTTTAAATACATTTTGTTTAGTTTTTACGCCACTGCAAGGAGGAGCCTTTGGAGATTTACCTGCATATTTGTTATGTTCATTAGGCGTAAAAAGTTTAGAACTTAATTGATGCAGCCGAATTGATAGTGTGTATTGTTCTTTAGAATAAGAAGACGCCATCTACAGATTCACTTCTGAGAAGGTTTGTGCTTAACCCAAGGACTCAAGATGCACCTTAAAAGGTTTTTAAAATGTCACGTATAATTGATTGGTTGGTTAATGGACAAACAGTTAGTATTTAACTACCTCAAAGCTGCATTGCACACCCTCTGGAGCATTAAACTCTTCTGAGGAGTGATGTCAGGTGGAGAAGCCGGGGATCGTGGGAAAGAACGGGAGCGGGGTGCCCGGCCCAAGGTTCGACAGAGCCGTTCAGAGGAACGCCAAGAATCAGGAAGACGAAAGGGAGGCAGAGGGAAGAGAAAAGGCCATTTGGCTCATGAGTCAATGTCAGAGCGGCCGGTCAGTGACGGATTTGAATATGGAGACCTCCTGAATGGGCTAGAACCCAGAAATGATAACACACTGTTTCCATGCCGTGAGCGACATTTGCGTCAAGGCTTGGGAATGCCCGTCTTCTCTGAGAGAGGCCTGGAACAACCAGCGCCAGAGTTAAGCAAGACTTCTGGTGGTGGCAGAACTTTGAGGCAAAAGATCCAAGATGCTGTAGGTCAGTGTTTCCCCATCAAAACCCACAGTGGATCAGTGCCAGGGCCAGGTCTTTCTGCATCTACATCTACTTTGTCCCGCAGGAAGATCCATCTTAGTGAGCTTATGCTGGATAGCTGCCCCTTTCCTGCAGGTTCTGAATTGGCACAGAAATGGTATCTGATCAAGCAGCATACAGCTCCCATTTCCCAGCCGCCGGTTCTTGATGCTTTGAGTGATGCAGAACCCAGTACATCCAGTGCAACAGTAATCGAAGATGAAGATGATCGGTTGAGGGAGCGCCGGAGAATCAGCATTGAGCAAGGTGTTGATGCACCACCCAATGCTCAGATACATACATTTGAGGTCACTGCCCAGATCAACCCGCTCTATAAACTCGGTCCAAAGTTGGCCCATGGGATGAATGAGTTGGCAGGGGATGATCGGGCCACTTTGCAGCAACAGCAGCACCTTTTGCAGAGGCAAACCCACAATCATCAGCTGCTCCTTCAAAGCTGTTTGGACACTTTAGATGAGGTCGTGGCATCTGCTGCAGTGTCCGCGCCGTCGTTTTCTGTCGAGTCCTGCGCCAACTCTGATTCAGCCTCATCCTCACCATGTTCCCTGACGAGAGTAAGTCTTGGTGTGCCTGAACACATTCGGACACAAGATTCTTACCATCGTGCCCACACTCAAATAGATTACATTCACTGTTTGGTGCCTGACCTGCTGCAAATTACCAGTCTCCCATGCTACTGGGGTGTCATGGATCGCTATGAGGCAGAAACACTTTTAGAAGGCAAGCCTGAGGGTACTTTTCTTCTTCGTGACTCTGCTCAGGAGGATTACCTCTTCTCTGTAAGTTTTCGCCGCTATGGACGCTCGCTGCACGCCCGCATTGAACAGTGGAATCACAACTTCAGTTTTGATGTCCACGACCCAAGCGTCTTCCATGCACCAACCGTCACAGGCCTCCTGGAGCACTACAAAGACCCTAATTCGTGCATGTTCTTTGAACCGTTGTTGTCAAACCCCATCCATCGGACCCAGCCTTTTAGTCTGCAGCATATCTGTCGTGCCGTTATCAGCAGCTGCACCAGCTATGACGGTATCAGCGCCCTGCCCATCCCCAGTGCCCTTAAGGAGCATCTGAAGGAGTACCACTACAAACAGAGGGTCCGTGTACGCAGACTTGACACAGGCTGGGAGTAACAATGACATGCTCATAGATTTGCACTTGCCATTAGTAAATAATAGTCCAGTGGGTCCATCATGCCTAATGCACAACAGAGTTTTAGACCCTGCTTTACCACTACGTGCAAGCATGCTAATTTAAAACAAATCTTGCTTTACTGCATATGCCATCAGCACTCCATGAGCATGAATGCAACAATCTCTGGCATGTATGATTCTTTAGAAGATTTGTGAAGCTGGGTGGAAAAATTTAGCGTTCCACTATTATGAAACAATGTGTTTGCTGGTATTGTTGTTGTTTGTTTATCTCATGTTATGAGCCATTTAACCATAATGGCTCTAATACATTGCACTTGGGTCTTTTGTTCTTAGAAGGTGCCTTTGAAGGTGCAACATCACAAATGAGCATGCATGTGGTCTATTACGGGCTCAGACCATGAAACAAAAGGTCTGATCACTGTAAATTTCTGAACTGCTGACCAACACTTCTAACTTTTTGACTTCTATTTAGCTGAAACAGAAATTTCTGCAGACTGCACCTTTTGAAGGAAAAATTATTTTCAGATTTTGCTTGAATACACAATTTTACCCACATCTGTGAATTCTTTTTTTGGTCTGGGGTCATTAACTGACTACTTTGGATGACTAACATGAATGTAACAGTTCACTTTTTTTTTTTTTGTTTTGTTTTTTTTTTTTTGTTTTTTTTTTTTTAAAATATCGATTTCCAATAATTTACTTTTCTTATGTAATTTACTTTTCTTTTCTTATGTCTTATGTGAGTTTAGAGACATCTAGGATGTCTAGACCAGGATGAGGTTGAATAAGCTAATTCAAGGCATGGGTTAAGCATCAAGGCCATTTGCACAACGATTTCAGTCACGATTACTGCCATCCACAATCTGCATGTTTAAAAGCACATGATATTTTTGAACATGGTAGACCTCAAGGCATATGTTTTAAATATTCAAATATTTTTTTTCTGATAAGCAGATACTAAATAAATAGAAATAAATCTTAAGATGTGCACGTGGTCAGCTTGAAACTACTATAGTATTTAGATGAGGCAGTTGAGCTGTTTTCCTGTTTTATGTCTCTCACAGGGTTTTTTAATTTTTTAATTTAACCATTTTTGCAAATTGTAGTTTCACTTCTCTCAATTTGTGATAACCCGATTAGTTTTAGTATGTACATGGTGTGTTAAATGTTTTTGACCTGTTTGGTTGAGTTAAACCCAAACTCAAACCCATTTCACGCTCCATCCAATCATGACCAAGTCATGTTTATCATCAACCCATTATATTCATTTGAAATAAAAAACATTATAACCCACTTAATGTTTCTTTACACAGAAATTCAGTTATCTGGCTTACCCAATCTGACATTGTGACTTATACCTGTAGTGGAAAAAAAAATTGTTAGGACAACAATATATTTGCATATACTAAAATTAAAATAACAAGTAAAATTTATACATTGACACAGGAGGGTCAGTGATAGTCATACGTAACAGCTGTTTTCTGGTGGGTGGGAAGTGGATATGGGTAAAATTATAGAAATGGAGGGTGAAATAAGAACAAACAAGAATTAGTATTACGTGTGCTTGAACTAAAAAGAGCATTCCCCACATGTGCCTTAGATTTGGTAGCAGTTAATTGTCACTGGATTTGTGATGCCTTTCAGTGAATGTAGGAGAGCTGTTTACATACATTAACACATGACGCTGAACACTATTCTTTTCATTTTTATGTCACATTTTTTAAAACTTCTGTCCAAACTCATGTCATGCTCTTGTACTAAAAAAAATTTAGCTGTTCATATATTTGCTTACTTTAAAAATGGTAGTTCTGTATTGTTTTATTCAGGTCATTGTTTATGGTCTTTACACTTTATTGCGTTTAATTTAGAAATGTATTTATACATTTTAAATAGACACAAGCCCAGACACAATATACACAAGCCCAACTGAATATGAATGACCGTAACAAGTGACATGATCATTAAGTGGAGAACATGGTGTGATTTTGAAAAGTGTAGTTTAAATCAGCCTACAATAGAGATGCAAATGGTTTCAACATGGCATCACTGAAATTAAGTTTATCTGAGTGTGAGTATTTTGTTTTATGTAAAATGATCAGTATACACACAGCTTTAGAACATTTCCAAAAGTAAAAGAAGTCACATATGCTCATTGACATTACTTTAAAACAATACAGGGTATTTGGATTTTGCTTCTTGGAAATGCAAACTTCCTAAATAAAAACAAAGTAAATATTTTATTTGTGACTTAAGATTTGGAGAAAGGACATGTAATGACAATCATTTAAGTAAGATGTTTCATTTTGGCCCTTTACCATGAGTATTTTGAATTGAGCACCTAACCATACATTTTAGCCTAGAGTATTTTTTTTACTTTGTGGAAACAGTTTGGGATTTGACTGTTCCTTCATGATGGTGCACAAAGTGAGGTCCATAAGGCTGTGGTTGGTTAATTTTGGTGTGATGTCAAACACCTTTGATATAAACTTGAACAGATTTTCTTTAGACAGGCCTTCTCTCCTCTTCTAACATTACTCTTTACTAAATTTGCTAAATCCTCTACTGGTTGACCATGACTAGCCATGTCTAGAACATGTAAAGTAGCCATTTTAAATAACTTTAGTTGTTTAGCCACATTTTCAGTTTTTGTTTTTTTTTACCAGCCAGTAGATGTTGCTGTTCTTGTCACATACCTCAACAATCAGACAGCAAATTGTTAATTACTAGATTAAAACCAGGGTAGTGCAACCTGTGGCTTCTGCTGAACTGCAAAAGCTGCACGCTGACTGAATGGGTTGTGTGTGCACCACCCACACTAGAATTTGCCCTGTGGTTGTTGTACCAATTAATGGTAGATGGTACTGTAACTTGGTGGCTACTTATAAAAGTATGAGTGTAATTTTGTGGAATTTTCTGTAATGAAAGACTTGCAAAATATCCTGTAAAAGCTGCATCCACACAAGTGCTTTAGCTCTCTCTTTGAAACACTGTAGTATGTACATTACGTTTATGTGCAGTGTGCATGCACATAGACGTTAAACTTGAAGGAGATGCTTACGCTGCAGTTTTTTGTTTAGTCGATTGTATGACCTACAAGTGAAGAATTGAGATCATTTAGGAAAATAAATCACATCATGACTGATAAAATCCAGAAAGTAAGGGTGTCTTCGCTTGGGAAAGGTTGAAGTCCTGCTGTGTTTTAAAATGCCTGTATTTTAGGGCTCAGGAAATCTAGGGATGTACTGATGTCAGGCCTCGATGTAGCTACACAAATTTTAGTGTCTGTATGATGCCATGAAACCTAAATATAAATTTAGCTAATACATAATTCATAAACAAATATATTAAATATAAAACTAACTTTATTTAGATAAATGGTACATGTTAAAATGCTAAACGTGGCGCTGTTTTTTACTGGTTAATCTGTCCCTTCGTTAACTTTCACACTTTTAGAAGTGCTAATGACCAAACTTATTCAAACCAAACTTACTCAAAAATTCTCGTAATTATTTTGAAATGTAATTGAAGTGTGAATTAAACATGCAGTTTGCTGATGTGCAATAAACAAGTCACTGTACGCTTCCTCTGATGTACCCCGCATTAACCAATGACGTTTTATCAATTTTTGCCATTTTCATTATTTCATCATTGGGACTGTTTCTGTTTTACATTTTTGGTTGTATGGTTTAATGTGTGGCCAATTTAAAGCTTCATCCAAACCTGTGTATGGCAAGCCCTGTTCAAATCTCACTTTTTCTTTTTGCATTTTAAATGGGTTTACTGATCTTCCCACCTCATGTTGATTTGTGAACCTGTTGTAATTGCACTGTTCCGTTATCAGGCAGGGGAACAGGAGGATTACTCAGAGATGAAAGAAAAATGAAAGATGTTTGTATTTTGATTAAACTACACAGGCCTTATTGTGAACCAGACTGATGTATGGACTAGAATATTTTGTTCTATATTTCTGACTGAAGTTGAGTTATAGCACTGATTTTAATACAAAGATTCTAACTTTTAGTTGTTTTGGTACCACATTGAAACTTTGAACTAACTCCTTTATTTTTACTGTTTGTTTTATTTTTTCTTTTGTCTACGCTTTGCTGGTCTTGGAAGCATTTCTAATGTCTAATGCTGAAACTTGATACTTGACTGATGAGCACATAATAAACTTCTGTATCTTTTACTATATCTGTGAATCTGTTGTTTTTTTTTTTAAACATTTATTTATTTCTTGCTCCGATTTACAGGGATGCCTGAGCTTGTCCTGACAGTCCATTATGTTGAGTAAAATGCACTTGAATAGAACCTTCTCTGTAAATAATATTTCTCCAATAGGCATAAAAACAGTTTAGAATAAATAATTGGGCAGAATTGTCTTGCAAGTTTAATTTAGGTTTTCATTCATTCATTTGCGTTTTACTTTGGGATGGTTGATGAGATATTGTGGAAAATTTACAATCTCTGTTTCAAGCAGTTTTCCCAGTCTGGGCCGGTGTTTCCACAAGTATGTTTTTGTGATTGATGGGTAAGAGGGAGGGATTTCTAACTCTGGCTGAAATTAACTTTTGATTGCCTGTTTCAAATGCCAGGTTCCTGCTCACCCTGCTATTTTAGAATAGTCAAATGTCAGTAATGCCACATTGCTCCACTACTGTAAATGATTGTATAAATCAGAAAATGATAATTAAATAGTTTACCAGCTTAAATTGATTTCTTGTTCAGCATCAGGACACTTGTGTCAACATTTAAAGCAGTGTTCAACATCTGCCTGGAAAAGGTCACATGATGTTTCAGTTATGTTGTCCACTAGAAAAAGTTTACCGTTAAGAACCGACCGTCAACTTTACTATCCAGGTTTTTTAATAAATACATTATACCAACAAAATGTTCAAATTATCATACACTGTTCAAAAAAACAAAGAGAACACTTAAACCACACTTTTGTGAAATCAACCTGTCCAGTTAGGAAGCAACACTGAATAAATTTTCCATTTGCACAACAGCAGGCAGCATGAGGCAGTGTCTATAACCCGCAGAAGTTGTTCAGGTAGTGCAGCTTATTCAGGCTGGCACATCAGTGCGAGCTGTGGTAAGAAGGTTTGCTGTGTCTGTCAGCACAGTGTCCAGAGCATGGAGCAGATACCAGGAGACATGAGGGGGCTGTAGAAGAGAACATCCGCCGCCTCATCAGGAGCATGCCCAGGTGTTGTAGGAAGGTCACACGGGTACGTGGAGGCCACACACACTACTGGACCTCATTTTAACTTGTCTTGAGGAATTTCCAATGAAGTTGGATCAGCTTGTCATTTGATTTTCCACTTTGATTTTGAGTATGATTCCAAATCCAGACCTCCATGGGATAATAATTTTGATTTACA